>JAASGT010000121.1:0-46868 GCA_023334315.1 Globisporangium alternatum | reverse complement strand
GGAGAGCGCAAGGACATCCACCACCGATGGCAT
Source organism: Globisporangium alternatum (assembly GCA_023334315.1). Lineage (NCBI taxonomy): Eukaryota > Oomycota > Peronosporomycetes > Pythiales > Pythiaceae > Globisporangium > Globisporangium alternatum. The sequence continues at coordinate 46,835 of JAASGT010000121.1, read as the reverse complement.
TTACGTGGGGAGGAGGCTCGAGCGATCAGCAAACGTAGCGCATTCCGATTCTTTTTGCTGTCTATAGTCGGCAGCAAAGCGGAGTGATGGTCTCCATTTCTTCGTGTGGTGTTCTCTCGAAAGAACGCAAATCTTCTTGCTCAGCAACAACCTGCGCTTGCGCGCTTGTCGCTTGCTTACCCTTGAGCGACAAGTCCGCTTGTACTGCACAAGATCTCGCACGCGCTGTGTGTCAGTCTTGGATTTGCTGACATCAAGCAAGGCGAGTTGTTAAAAACGGGAGGGACTGCTACACTTGGAATTAGTATGAAAAGAACAGGAGCGACTGTTTGTACTTCCGCCATTTTAGAGCACCTCCAACGGGTTTGTGTTGCGTTTGCGGCTTTAGAGCAGGTTTTAGATGACAGAAGATATTGATCACCGCATCTCGCCGTACGGTATCGATACGTTTGGCAAACACAGGAGTGGCCATGATCGCTCCGCTATGGTTTGCATAAGATGATTGCCGTTGCTTTTGCAGTCGTTGCCCAGACTGCATGTTCAATGGCCTCTAGTGAATTGCTTGTTCGTCCTTCAGTCCATGTACAAGTGCTGGTGCAATCATTAATTTCACTTTCTTGCACTTTATTGTCACTCAAGCACGTTCACTGAGCTCTACCAGCACTGCGATTCACTTGCAGCTGGGTTACAACCAAACACAACCAGCGATGACGAAGTCGACTTAAATCGCGTGTGATCACTGGCGTGATCATCAACAGTATTTAGAGCGCGCGGTAGTGACCACAGCGAATTCTTGTGGACGTCGATGCTATCACTGTGTCATGTACATCAAGCTTACCCTCCAGCGCCGTAGTTTCCTTTGGAATATTGGTTTCCCTTCGGCAGTGGCTGGGTGTCGTTCGTCTCGAATCCATGGCAGTTCAGCAACGCAGTAAAAATTCTAATAGGTTTATGTACACAAGCTGACTTTTCACACTCAATTTACAATGTCGCGTTAAAGATGCTCTAAAAAGCTTCCCGAAATACCGCTTTCGGATACCCAACCCGCTTCAATCGTTCGCTTTTATCAAGCGGCCCAACAACCTCACACACACACGGGCGCTAAAACGACGCCGCGCACAACAACAACCAGCAACGCAAGCAGCTGCGGCCTCCTCTGAGCGCTTGTTTGTTTGTGTGGGGGTAGTGTTTGCAAACCGCTCGCTCGCTGCTTCACTGCTGAATCCGCCCCCAGTCGCAACCAACACCAGATCCCAAACGCCCGCACCCGCGCGCAGTAGCACGCACCCCCAGTGTGTGTGTGAAGGACGGACGACCCGAGCGCCGCCGTCTACTAGAAGAGCAAGCGCGATCTGTCCGCCGCCGACCGCTCACTTCTGTGACGAGAGACGCGCGCGTGGACGTGTAACGAAACACACAAACACACAGGTGCGTGTGTGAGGAGGTGTATGTGTGCGGTTGTTTGTATTGTACATGCGTTCGTGGATATGGGGAGTGGGCGAGATCTTTTGTTAATTATTACGTTGTCGGTCGCACTGGGCTGGATAAATGTGCATGGATTAGTCGTAAATAGCGAGACCTGTCGTGTGTATGTATCGTATGAATGGATGGCGTTGTGATGTTGACATGAACCATTTGTGCGTTTGGTTGTATATGAAGTTGTAAAAGGTCGATTTCGTGAAAGTGCGGGGCGAGCATTCGTTTATAAAGAAGGCAGGCAGGGCGTCACCTCTTTCTCTCTCTCTTTTCTTACACAGGCGCACGTGTTTGAGGTACGGACTGGCGAAAAATGCGGAATATAACTGCACGATTGGCCACTTGCTCACCTGTCTGTCACTCTTTGTGTGCGTCTCTATCTGTCCATTCCACGATCCCAGCACCTTCAACGGCACGCCCCATAACCGGTTTTCCAAGCATGGACTTCAAGAACAACATCAGCAACAGCGATGGCCCCAGCGCAGTCAGCAGCAGCGGAGGAGGCGACGGCCAGCCCTGGTGGCGCTGGAGCAGCGGGAAGAGCGGCAGCATCTCGTCCTCGTCGGACGGTGTGAGCCACGGTGGAGGACATCACGGCGTCATCAGTGAGCACACTTTCTCCAGCAGTAGCAGTAGCAGCATGGCAGCCGCCGGCGCCACATCTTCATCGTCGTCGTCACTGTCTTCTCCGTCGGAGAGCTTGAGATGGCAGAAGCGATCGAGCTCAAGCAGTCGAGGAGTGGTGCCATCAAGAGAAGGCGGCGACCAGCACGCTGCGTTCTCCTCTTCCTTTGGAGGAATGTGGTCCACTTCACCATCCGGAGGAAACAGCGGCAGCTCATCGTTATCCTCCTCGCCAAGCAGCAGCAGCGGCGGCAACTCGTCGTCTTCGTCGTCGCCAAAGTTCTTCTCGGCGTCGTCGAGCATGATCTCAGCGCGAGGGCTCCCGTCGACGGCAAGAAAGAAAGTGTCGACAGCGTCGTTGCCACGCACTTCAAGCGCCAGCGCCACAACCAGAGACGCTGCTGGTCTGAAGAAAAAGATCCCGACGTCGTTGTCACCGTCGTCGTCATCATCGTCGTCCTCCTCTCCTTTTTCGTCTAGCAGCAGCCACTTCACGACTTCGTCGTCATCGGGGTATGCTCGCTCCACAGCGAGCAGCTTGGCTGCCAGCGCTGCGCTGGACAAACAAGCACAGCCAGACATCGCGTGGAGCTTGGGACCGACGAAACGCCGAGTGGTAAGAAAAGAGAAGAAAACCAGCAAGACCCCTGCGCAGCAGCAGCAGTCGAGACGCTCGTCTCTGTATGCACCGCGAGCGATTCGTCCAATTGCTGAAGAAGGGCGAGAACGGTTCACCAGCATCAGCAGCTCCTCACATAGCAGCTTTGCTGGGGAACGCCGAGTCCCTCGCTCGGCCGTCTCCCAACCAGTTTTACGCTTCGACAGCCGCTCGGAGACGTCCAGCAGTGCTTCGTCAGCGCATTCTCCTAGTTTTGGCGAGAAGAGCTCGCCACCGAAAGATCGCGCGTCGTCACTGTCGCCATCCAGCTCTTTTGCCTCGACGGCCTCGTCCTCGTATGCGTCGCCGTCGTCGTACTTGAAGGATCCGGTGATGAACTGCGCTCAAGCGGTGCTCCAGGACTGCATCATGAAGAGACGCATGGAGCGGAGCAGCAGCATGCGCAAGCGTAACCTTGAGGCATGTGTGAAGTCGGACTACTTCAATTCCAAGTCAGGAGTCTACATGTCCAGGTCCAACGAGTGCGGCATCCTCAGCTCATGCTCGAGGTACGTGTGGAGATTGTGCTGCTTGCTTTGCGTCGTTGAACTCTCAGCTAACTCATTCTATGTTTACTCTAATTTTGTAGCAGCAGCAGCGATGACGAAATCAGTCAGCTTTCGTCCATGGAGCGCTCCTTCAACAGGTTGGCACAGAGTTTGTTCTGTGAAGATGGCTTTGAACCGTGTCGCGTATTGAAGCTTGTGTCTTTCTTGTGCCGCCCATCAGCGTTGACAATTACGACGATGACTACAAGATGTCGAAAGAAGAAATGTACCGCGAGGCGATGCTTCGCGCGAATGATTCGAGCAGCAGCCCTGAATTCGATCGGTTCAGCCCGTTCCTCGACGAAGAAAAGTACGTTGCGGGTCGAGTCATCTTTTCACTTGTTGGATAATTGCACAGCTGATCGTGGATGTGATTTGTTCACCGAACAGAGGTCTGCCTGTGGAGATTCGTTACCAACTTCCACTGGCGCTGGGGACTGCGAATGAGATCGACAAGGAGTGCACGATTTGCCAGATCCGATACGGCATCGGGGATCACATCGTGACACTTCCGTGCCAGCACTTTTTCCAGTACGTCGACGATGCTCACTCCAAATTACCAAGTTTGTAGTGATCTGACTAACTGACCACTTTGTGACTGTGTAGTGCTTGCTGCGTCGACAAGTGGCTCTGGAACCACGTCTCGTGTCCCTTATGCCGAACGGAAGTCACTTTAGCCATGGAGACCGATGCGTCCAATACGAAGCACAACTTCACCGAGTGTTCGGAATTGGACCAGGAAACGATTCGAAGAAAGATGCGCTCAACGTCGCAGAGCGCGGGTTTCCGACCAGTTGTTCCAGGTTTGTACTGCACTCGTGCGGTTTGTGTCATTGAAAAGTTGATCTTCTTTTAACGCGCGGTTGATGCTCTCTCTGCACAGTAAACGTAGAGCTCGACCAACTTGAAAACCAGCTTGCCTCTCTCAGTGTCCAAGAGACGAACCAGCCCAAATATTTAGTATGGTACGGAATGCACGTTAAAGTTCGTGGCACACGATGGTGCTGCTGCGTTGTGACTTCTGTCAACTGACGAATTCACTTCTCCTGCTTATCTAAACAGCCCAAAGCCACAGCGACCGCACTCGAAGTAGCCTGCCTGTCTGTCAGCGTTGATTCGCGCATCCTGATTGCTCTCCGCTCTGCAGTGGCCGCTCCTTCCCGCAAGTGCACCAGTCGTTGTCCAGTACCTGTCCCGCACCTAGAACCGAGGCGTTCGTTCACACAGAGCAAACAACCAGGAGAAGAGCTACGTACAAACACTCCACATCTAAAAACACCATCAGCATCATAGATCCCATCCATCCACCCACCCACCCACTCAGTCAATCTTAGCAGCAAACATGCGATCGATCCCCCAGGAGCTTCGAACGAGAAGCAAACACCGAATTCCAGAACGACAAAGAGAGCGACACGACACCGCGCGATCTCTCAGCCACACAAAGTGGGAAAATTCTCACTTCAAAGCCTGTCAATCGAGTCTGAAAGGGCGCGTCCACTCCGTTTTCTTCCCAGGTGCCATGTTTCTCTTTCGCGTCGTTTCGTTTCCATCCAAGCTTACTTCAACGAATTGTACAAATTATTATGGCTATATATGTAAATTACGATAATTTTATTTAAGAACAGATTTTACTATGCTGTATGCTTATTTTTGTGAATAAAAAATTATGACTGCGTACATCTGTGAACGCTGATCTTGGTGCTGGCGTTTTCCGATTGCGCTTCAGTCGTCGTCCACAAGAGCCAAAGCGCCACCACGAGGAGCGCTTCCCAAGAGAGCGATCCTGCCCTACAGCACGAGCATCTCAGCAAGCAGAGGAAGACAACAGAGCGAGGGCGCGAGACGCAAGCATGAATGGCAGCGACTCGGACGAGGAGAATGCCATGGCGTACTTTTTGCCGAACGGCATCGCCGACGACTCGCCGCCCAAGCGAAGGTGCGTTTCAACCCCCTTGGGCGCTCTCTATCCGGATGCGTCCATGTATGCAGTTGCATCGCTAATGGCCTTTGCACTAAATAACCTATGCTATGCGTGATATACTACAGCATGCTTCCACCCGGGAGCTATGGTCCCATCGGCGGCCGAACGCCGACGGCGGCAGCGGGGCTCACGGGCGGAGGGTTTCACCGAAGCAACTCGCCGTCGTTTCTGCACTTGAACCCACCCCCAGGTGCAAGCAACACGAGTGCGATGGCTACTAGTATCGCGTCAACGGCCATGGCTGGTAGCGTAACCATTAGCAGTAGTAGCGTTAGCGCGGGTGCTGGATCGTCGTCGTCACTCGGTGGCGGCAGCTTTTCCCTGGCGGATCTGGGCGGCGAGATCCACCAACCGCGCGCATCCGAGTATGGAACGGCGAGTGACTCGTCCAATACGAGCATCGGGCCATTTAGCTACGCAAGTAAGTCGCTTTGTGTGTCTATGCTATAGCTCTATGGGTCATTCGCTAACCGCTGTATCCACATTATCCACTGTCTGTCTGTTGCATGTGAAGGAGCGTTTCGAAGCGGCGTGCAGACTGAAAGCGAGAATGCGCTGCAAGCCGACGCCACTGGCAATGGCAGCAGCATCTTTGGCAGAGCCAGCAGTACTGCGAGTAGTCTCGGAGGAAACCTGTTCAATCGCGGCATGGCATCGTTGGCGTCAGCTACAACAGGCACTTCCTATTTCAGCAGCGCGCCGAGCGCCTCTCCGTTCGTTGCTCAAGACAGCAGCACCAGCAGCAGTATGCCTCGCAATTGGCTAGCACCAGCAGGGACGACGCCAGCGAATCCTCGACGCGTTTTCCAAGCCCCGCCTGGACTTGGTGGCCCCGATGTAGATAACTCGCCAAGACTGGGTCTTGGTGGGGACTACCTCACAAATCGCCTAATGGCCTCGAGCGATACCAGTGGCTTGCAGCAACGCAGTCACCAAGTTACCAGCAGCCCATTCGGCGCGTACGCGACGACCACGTCTCCTGCTGTGAGTGATGCATTCCGAACGCCTGGCACCAGCACCAGCAGTCAATTTGGCTCGAGCTCTCTGAGCTCTCCGCTGCCGTCGCTGCACTTGACGTCTGACGTGTTTGCGGGCAGCTCCCAGCTGCTCTCGAGTGACCGGCGAGTGGGCATCACGAATCCGGACCTCGCAGAGCTCAACTCACACTCGATGAAGATGAATGACGCGACCATCACGAACGCATTTAGTCATCAAGAGCCATCGTTATCTTCGTCATTGTCTTCGTCAGCACGACAGACCGGATCGCCCGGCGTGAAGGAGATCCAGTCGATGAAGGTGGACGTGCAGGCGCGGAACAAGACGTCCAAGCCGCTGACCGCAAGCGCGCAGCCGTTCCAGTACCAGCCGCCAGTAGACCACGTCCTTGGCACACAGCAACAACAGCAGCAGCAGTCAACAAGTCAAAAGCGCATGTTTGACAAGAAGAAGCAGGGCGCGTTTCAGTCCGAGTTCCCGCCCATGTCGCCGTCGAGCTACCGCGAGATGCTCGTGTCGCCTGCGAGCTCGGGGCGCGCTGAACACCGCCAGGTAAAAAGCGCTACTGCTTCTCAGCTCAGATCGTCGGCCACTTCGTCACCAACCGCTGCGCCACGGAGCTCTCCAGCGGCCTTTTCTGAGTCCAAGAGTTCCTTGCGATTTAAGAAACGAGGTGAGACAAAATCTGGTGGCGGTGGACTTCGCTTAAATCGCAGTGGCGTGGAGAGCTACAGCAATGCTGTTGTGATAGGCGCTGATGCTGACTACGAGTCAAGCGACTCGGCAGATTTCGGATTCGTCTCGGATTCAGGTGATAGTCCCATCAAGACTTCACCTGACGCGCGCCGAGTGCAGGTCCGCGAGAAGAACGACAAGAGCAGCAGTGTCTCTCGCTCGTCTAAGAAAGAGCGCCCGACACGCAGCACCAGCACTCAGGAGAAGACGCCGACTGGCTCGGTCTCAACACGCCGCCAGGTGTACCGTGAGAAGCAGCCAAAAGAACAGCAGCTGCAAGCAAAGCCGCGTGTGAAGTCTGACATCCAGAGCTCGGACGAACTAGAGATTGCGGCAGCAAACGCGAAAAACGAGCAGAATCGAGAAGGAAAATCTCGTGGCCGTCGAGCGAAAGAGATCTCAGAGAGTGCCACAGCAGCCACCAACGCCATCAGCCAGTCGACCGGAGGCAAGAGCTCTCGCCCCGCAGCAGCTCCAGCGAGCAGTAGTACGCTCCTTGAGCGAACGGATTCGAGTGACTTGGAGACTTCCAGGGGGAAGAAGTCGCCTAAGCAACCCAACAAGTCGTCGTCGCTCGCTGGAGAGAAAATCGCGAAAGCGAATGCGGACGTCAAGCCGAAATCTAGCAATGCCGACTCGCTTCATGTTGTTATGAACTTTGAGAAAATGTCGGAGACGCACGAAGCAAAGCGTGGAGCGTCAGAGACATCATCTGTTATTGCTGAAGACACCAAGACGGTGGCGTTGAGTGAGAAAACAGACGATGCAAGTGCTGCCGAGGCAGTCAGTGAAGGCTCAACCCAAGAGAAGAAGCCGATGGTTGACAGGAGCGCGATTGCGAAGCGCAGTGCGGTTGAGACCCCTCCGAACGAAGAGATCTCGCCCACGGAGCCGCCGTCGCAAATAGTCGAAGACACCAGCTCTTCTGAACAAACGAAGAGCTCCGCTTCCGACAAGAAGCACGCAGCCGCAGCCAAAGAGTCGCATCGCAAAGAGAAGAGCGGCAGTAAGCGCGACAAGACGGCAGGAGACAAGAAGAAAGGAAGTGGCGGGAAGCAGAAGAAGGAGAAGCGTGACTCGCCCCCACGCTCCAAGGGCGAGAGCTTCAATGTCTCGGACATCTCAGACCTGGACAGTGGCGTGCTGGAGACGCCCGTGGTCTCGCGTCTGGAGGTCGTGAAGGAGTTTATGGGGAAACTGTCGTCCGCTATCCTAGCACTTGTGATATACGTGACTGGCGGCTTCCGGAGCGCGTATAGCTACGTGTCCAGCCGCCTGAACATCAAGGGCGTGCTGGGCACGGCGCTGTACCACGTCGAGTCGGTCACCGCCGTGGTGTTCAGCGTGCTGCTGCTGCTCTCGCTCCATGGCGCATCGTGGTTCATCCGCATCCACCGCGTGGCGTTCCGCGCGATCCTGACGCACCGCCACATTGGCTTTTGCTTTGCGTTCCTGTACGCTTTCCCGTTCCTCGTGCAGTATGTGTTCCCGTGGGCGCCGCCGTGGGCGCCCGTGTGCCTCTGGTATGCGTTCCTCGTGCAGCTCTTTTGCACGAACGGCCCCACTGCGATGGTCACGACGTTCCGCATCCTGCTGCCGCTCGTGTTCCTCGTCGAGGGCATCTCACACCACAGCTTCCTGCTCGATCTGAACGGTACGAATGCAATCTATCGTGTATACCTGGTATGTATGTGCTAACCCGTGGTGACTCTCGTATCAGGCGCTGAGCTGCTGCTGGCGTCGTTCATCATCTCTGCGCTCAAGACGAGCAATCTTTGCAGCCCGATTTTCTTCATCTCGCTCGCCGCCCAGGTACGTTGTTGTGTTGACCAAACAAGCTCACAGTGTGAATGTTGGGACAATGAAAACTGGTGGTCGAGAGTGCTAACATTGTCGTCCGGCTACCAATTACGAAATGCAATGGCTGCAGTGCCTCTCGGCGGTGTTCCTGGGCTCGGAGCTCGTTGTGCAGTGGTTCCAGATGGCGCTCGCGCTCTACTCGCTGCACTCGATGGTCGCGTCCGAAGACGACTGGGTACGTCGTCATAACAGACCGTCCTTAGCAAGTGTAACCAAGCCTCGTCTAACACAACTGTGGATACTTGTTGCAGAACGGCTTTGGCGACGAGGAAGAGGAGCTCTCGTGCCAGTCCATGTCGATGCATCACTCGATCGCCGACTACAATCACCACCCGGCGCCGTCCGCGGCCTCGATCCAGAAGACCAAGCGCCTCGACCGTCGCGCGCTCGCGTACGTGCGCGGCCGCAAGTTCCGCTGATCTTTCTGCCTTTCAACCAGCTTTACCTGTCTGCATCAACTGTGTATACGTGCATGATACCTTTGAATGCCCTTTATGCTAGCTACTGCGTAGTAATTGTTCATGTTCATGTGAAGGAATTGGGTTCGTCTCTATCTATCTCTTTCTATCTTTCTCAGCTCTTGGGTTTGCTGCGCCACGTCTCGTCATCGCTATCGCTCTCACTACTAGTGTCAAATTCGGTGGCCCCACGCCGCTGACGTCCAAACCCATTGCTAGCGCCGTCATTGTCGTCGTCACCATCCTCGTCTTCCGTCTCCAGCTCCTCATCGTCTTCAAACTCGCCGTCGTCCTCATCCGCCTCGTCCAGAATGAAGCGGCTGCGGCGCTTGGGTCGGTGCTGTGCCCGGATCGCGCGCTCCTCCTCCGAGTCCGTCTCGCCCTCGTACGGCTCTTCGTCGTCCTCATCATCCTCATCATCCTCGTCGTCCTCGTCTTCGCTGTGGATCTCGCCCAGGGCCTCCTCGGCCTCTTCAGCCTCGCCGTCGCTAGCGTCCTCCTCGCCCAGGTCGCTGTCTTCGTTCGCAACAAGGCCAATCAAGTTGCCGTTCTCGTCGGCGTCCTCCTGGTCGAGCCGACTCGGGAAATCCAATTTCCCCTTGAGCTGGGGCAAGTCCTTTAGGATTTCGTCCTGGTTGCCGTCTAAGTCGTCAAAGACTGACGTGAGCAGGATCTGCTGCACCAAAGCCAGCGTGCGGGTTACGTGCCAGTGTTCGCAGACGTGCTTGAGTAAGTGGCTCACGTCGCGTACGGTCGACAGGCTCTCGAGTAGTGGGACGAGGAACTCGAGCACCTCGTGGTTCGTCGCCATGTTCCGCACCTGCTTGCCGACAATGTTAAGAAACGCTGGGTCACGAACATGCAAATCTCCGTTCTCGACGGCCGACGCGAGTTTGTTCATGAGCACGACGGCATTGCCCGAGCCGCGCTCAAAGATCTTGACGAGGTGCTGGGCGCCCAGTGATACGCCCAGACCTTCGAGGAAGTCGATGTTCACGAGCTCCGGACAGAAGCGGCGCAAGAAGCACGCGGTCTTGGACTTCTTGTGACCCCATTGACCACAAAAGAGCTTCACGAGCCGTCCGACCTCAACCAGATCCCACTGCTGGCGCGCGGCTTCGTCAATGAGGTTCGAGAAGACCTGCTTGGGGCTATACGTTGCGGCGGATCCGCTGCCGCTATTGTCCGACTCGTCGTCATCGGATGGCAAGTCACATTCGAGTTCATCGCCGGATTCCGTGTTCATCTCGGTCTCCGTCAGGTCCTGCTGATAAGTCGTTGAGACGGCGTCGACCGATTTCTTCTTTGAGCCATTGGCAGCGGGCGAAACCTGGGCACGCGGTCTCTGATCAACCGATTCCTCGACCACTTTCTGGCGCTTAGTGCTCGGAAGCGGGCTTGAAGGCAAAGACTTGGCTGAAATAACGTCCTTCTTCGGCTTCTTGGTAGCTGCTGCTGCAGACTTTGCGTCCTTCTCGGTCTTACCAACGACCTGAGATGGTGGCTGCTTGGCTGGTGTCGTCGTCTTTCGCTGTACCTGGACCGTGGGCTTTGCTTCCGCTGTCTTAACGACTCGGCTTGTCTTCACTGGTGCCCCTGGTGCTTGGGTTAGCGATTCGTCTTCATCCTCATCGTCACTCAGAGGCTCGAGCTTGACGGTTGCTGCCTGAGGCTTGGGATGGACTTCAGGTTGCATCTTGGCGACCTGGGCAACCGCTGCTGGTGATGTGGTAGCCACAACAACGGGAACTTTATCTGCTGCTTCACTGAGTGCCAGACTGTTGGCTCGTGCTCGGTTTTTCTTGGCCTTTTTCTTTTGGGTTTTCTTCTGACTTGCAGTCAGCTTCACAGCAGTTGGCGCAGCACTCATAGTCGACTCTGGCGGGTTCGACACGGCATCCGTGACTACGGACACCTCGACGGTCGTACCCGTGGTGGTGTTGGTGCTACTGGTAATCGCCGACGTTGACGTATCTGCGTCCTGAGGGCCTGCCGCATCACGCTTCCGCTTGGCCTTTTTACGAGACGAACTCGTTTTGGCATCAAGCTGCTGTTGCTCAACGCGAGCCGTAGATGATGATGACGAGACCACGGCGTTCTCTGTCTTCGCTTGCGCTGAGGCTGCATTGGTCAGGATCTCTGGTGCGCTGTCCTCTGTCAGGCGATGAACTCTTTTCTTCTTCTTCTTCACTTCTCGTGTGTGTACCGCCTGCTCGTCCTCCGATTCCGGCTTCTTCTCTGTCTTCTTCACGCTCTTCTCCTTCTCCTTCTTAAACTTCGACTTCTTCTCGTTGCTGCTCGCGGCCATCTGCTCCTTCACGGCCTGCATCGCCTTCTCCAGCGGGTCTTCGAGCGACAGCACGTCCTCAAACATCGCGAGCTGGTCTTGCGTCACGACAGACGGAGAGGCCGGTTTCGATGGTTTTGACGCACTTGAAGTCACCTGCTTCTTTGGCTTGGCTGACGCGGTATCAGCAGTTGCACCGTGCTTGGAGAATCCGTTTTGCGGCACCTTTTGACTGGTGAACGCCGCATTCGGAGCAACAACAGACGCATGCAACGCGCTCTTCTTCACTGTGCTCGCACTGTCGCTGCTACCAGGGATCTTGACGGTGCTGCTCTTCACAGCCGCCACCTCGCTCTTCTTGACCTTCTTGACCTTCTTCTTCAATGCCGACGACGATGCCTTCTTGATAGTAATGCGCGGCATCGCGTCGTCCTCATCATCATCATCGTCATTACAGCCCATGGTCTTGCGCTTCTTGGTCTTACCGACGTCCTTACCCTTCTTCCACTTAGCGAGCACCACTGTGTCCTCGGAATGCGCGCTCGCCGACGCCCCGTGCTGCGACGGCGAGAAGTTCTCGTCGTGCTTCATGTCGAACATGCGCTCGCGGAACGCCGCGAGGCGCTTGAGCGGGTCGTCCGTAGCGGCATCCACTTCCGTCACGCTGCCAGCGCGGCGGCGCTTCTTGGCCATCGAGCTCTTCTCGCCCTTCTTCTTCGTCTTCGTCTTCGTCAGGCGCAGCACGTCCATCGCCAGTGAATCAAATGATCAAGTGTTGGTGGTTTCTGCCTGTTTCTTACTTATCGCTTTGCTGTTTTTTAACTTTTGCCTAAAAACTTTTGGATAAATCTTGTCAAACAGAATAGTTTTGTCCGATAAAATCCCAAAATTAATTCCATTTTCAGTTGTTCACTTTTGTTTAATATGAGCATGAAATGGCCATCAGCGCTCTCCGGCGTCGTCGCATTTAGCGTCCTGCTCGGAGCCGCTGGTGTGTGTCAGTATCTCCGACCACAAGCACCAGATAGCGCAAGCCAGCGTAGTCACGATGAGCCTCTTTGTATCCCACAGAAGCTGCTAAAGCTTACGAAAGAGCAGCGTAAAGCCGTCAGGCGCTCGAGCCGGCGCGTCAAGAAGGACCAGCAGCTCGCGGCCAAGAAGTACGAACGCGCCAAGGTGCGCACGGAGCAGCAACAAGAGATGACGAGTGAGCAGAGGCGCGAGCAGATGGAGCGCATCAAGATGCAGCGCGTTGAGCAATACGTACGTACGGCTTCTATTGGTGTGCATGTGAAGTGGTGTGCTCACTGTGATACCTTGACTACCAACCGTACAGCAAAAGCTGGACGAGGGCCTGGCGAATGGCCTGCGCGTCGTCGTGGACCTGGGCTTCGCGGCAGCACAGACCCAGCGCGAGTGCAACAGCATCCTCAAGCAACTCGGGTGCGTCTACGGGTACCTGAAGAAGTGTCCACTGGACCAACTCATGTCGTTGCACGTCGCGTCGTGCGCGGGCGATATCGCGACGCTCTGCGAGCAGCACGGCGCGAGTAACTGGAAGGTGCGCTGGCTGGACCTTCACAATAAATGAGCCCATTGACTCACTCCGTTGTGGTGGCTTGAATCATCAAGATCACGTGCCACGAAGAGCCCGTGCAGGAGCTCTTCGCGCCGACAGAGGTCGTGTACCTGTCGCCCGACTCGGAGAACGTGCTGACAGCCGTGGACCCAGCGCTCGTGTACGTGGTCGGCGGCATCGTGGATCGCTCAGTGCGCAAGGTGAGTTCACAGTGATCAAGCTCGAGAAGCAGAAGTAGGCTTGAGCGTTGATGACTGAGTAGGAACCGAGAGCTAATGATTCCAATGACATGGGAATGACTGGCTGACAGGGTGAGAGTCTCGGGAAGGCTGGTGCGCTGGCGTTCCGCACGGCGCGACTGCCATTGCAGGAGCACTTGGCCGTGCGCACGCACATCCTCAACATCGACTCGGTACTCATCGCGCTCAACGAGGTGGCCAACCACGGCGACTGGTCACGTGCGTTTGCGCAGGCGATCCCCAAGCGCTTCGCTCAAGCAACGAAGAGCGCATAGAAGGAGGTGTAGAGATAGCTAGACAGTGTCCATTCATAGTAAATTTACATGCAGTTGTTGTACCGTGTAATATGCAAAAGTACGTATGCACTCAGGACTCGGACGAGGCCATCGCGGCCGACGCGAGGCCCGCGATGACGCTCGACACGGCCGCTGATGCCGTCGCCTGTGCCGCGACTGCAGTGGCCGTGGCCATGACGTTGGCGCCAGCAGTGGTGGTGGTAGTGGTCGTGTTGGTCCAGTTGAGTCCCTGACCGGCGCGCTGCGCGACCGTCGTGTTGTCCGCGTCGATTGACTGGCAGTGCGTGATCGCGTAGAGCAGCTTTTCTTTCATCACGTTGCGGCTCGAGTACACGGGCAAGTCGATCGAGAAGAAGCACGTGTGCGCGATCGGCAGGTACATGTCGGCGCGGCCAGCCGCCTTGGGCAATCCCGAGATCTTGAAGTCCTGCGTGAAGTCGGCCGCGTGGGTCGGAAGACGCGAGCGCCCCCACACGAAGCGCAGGAACGACGACTTCTGCTCGTCCGAGAACTCGCCCAGCACGTCCCAGAAGAACGCCACGTGTGGGTCCGTGGCCTGGCAGCCGTCGCCGTAGATCGTACGGCGTCGCAGCAAGTCGACATCTACGGTCGCCTTGCCGCAAACGAGCGTCAGGAACTCGCGCCACGTAAACAAACCGAGCGTCGGCGCCGGCAAGATCGTCGCCAGCCCGCGCGCAATGTCGTCACACACGGCTCTGAACTCACCGATCCGGTACGCTTCGACTGCGTGGGCGTACGCCTCTTTGTCGTCCCAGGTCACGCGCACGTGCTTGCCGCCAGGAACGAGCTCCACTTCTTCTCTCGGACTGGATAGCACAGTGAACGTCGCGTCGATAATCTCGTCAAACATTTCCTCCGAGATCCCGTGAGCGTCAATGTGATAGATCGTGTCGACGACCTGGAAGCACCCTTGGTGGATGCTCTCAATGTCTCTGCGCACCACGGGCTCGTGCACGAGCGACTTCCAAAACACGGACGGCAAGTTCAGGTCCAGCGGCGTCTTGGTGCGGATCGCGATACCCACGAGCTTGCCGAGGAACTCGGCCATCTGCACCAAGCGCGGGTCGCTGCGCAAGTGCACGTTTGGTACAAACACCTCGCGGTTCTCGCCCACGCCGCTGATCGCGTTCGGACACGGCTTGAGCAGCGGCAGCGTCTTGGACTGGAGCTCCGAGCTGATCTGCGCGAGACACTCGCGGTAGAGCCCGCCAAAGTCGTCGCCGAACTCACCGACAAACTGGCACTTGAACGACCGGTCCGGTCCACGCAGCAGCGATGGCTGGATCGCGTGCAGCTGGTCAAACACTTGCGCAAACACGCTCTCCTTGTCGCCCGTCATCAATTCCGTGGCTTCTCGCGCGCGGTGGCGGTCCACCTCGATCTCGGGACGCGCTGCCGCGGGGCTCTGCTGCTCCTTCAGGATGCTAAGCCACCACGCGAGCTTCACGTGCTGGAAGATCACACCGCGCAGCACACGTGCACCCTTTGCGAGCAGCGAGTGCGCATCGTCAACAGAAAAGTCGATGAACGAGAGCGAGTTCTGCAGACGGCAGTTGAAGTTGCGCAGAATCAAGAACCGCTTCTGCAGTTGCGCAAGCGTCATTGCGCGCAGGCACGGGCACTTGCGCAGGTGCTCCTCCGTGGGCACAAACTCCTCGGGGGACATGCGAAGCGGGTCGCAGCTCAGAAGTGCCTCGGCGCGGGCTTCGCAGATCTCGTTCACGATCTGTACGAGTGCCTCGTCGTGCTCAGGCGTGAACACCAGCTGCGAGTCGTGAAGCTCCTTCAGCTTCTTGCTGTACTTTGTCGCCAGCAGTCGTCGTCCGGTCACTGAGAACTCGGGCACTGCTGTGAACGCGATCCCCCACTTGTCGACATTCTGCGCCGCATTGAGCAGATCCCCACCATCCGGTGAGATCTCGTCGTCGCCCGCAAGTGTCGACGAAATCTGTCGATCCGCGACGTCGACGGTCTCCAGGGCAAGCGATTGCTCGCTCAGAATCTCGCGATGGCGAGCGTGGCGACTGTACGCCTCGGCCTCTTCGCGGACTAGCGCATCTATCACGTGCATGTTTGCGAGAATGAAGTCGGCAGCTTGCTCGGCGTCGTCGTCGCAGTGCTTGAGCGCGTACACGCACCACTCCATGGGGAAGCCCATTTGACTGAGCGCCGTCGCGAGCTCCATCCGGAAGTTCGGAATGCCGTCCTCAACGTCTCCGATCGCCTCGCCTTCGTCTTCACTGTAGTAGACTTCGTCACTTCCTGCACCAGCGAGTCCGCTGCCTGTGAGATGAATCGCATCACTACCACCGTCTTCAACGCGATGGCCTCCAATCAGATCGATCGAGTCGCGTTGGTTGTACAACGCGAAACCTGGATAGAACGTTCCTTCAAGCTTTGGTCCAGTGCCTCCTGGACCGAATGCCACACCAAGGTCCTTCCCATTGAGGGCATAGGACAGCGTACCACGTTTCAAGTCCAGCGTCATCTTGACAATGTCGCCTGTCTTGAACTTCTCGCCGTACGTCCCGCGCTGCTTGCTTCCGTTGTGCCACAGCGCACGGTTGCCGATCCAGCCCCATCCGCGGTTGTCCTTACCCAGGTACGAATCCAAGCGCACATCCTTGCGAGCAATGCCCAGGAAGATGTTGGAGCTCGCAGTCACGAACGAAATGCGCACTTCCCAGATGTGCACACCGCTGTCAAATCTCGCGACGCCGATCGCGGTCTGCCAGCCCTTATCTCTCGTCAGCGAGAGTCGAGTGTCTCGGTTCTCGAGCTTCAGGTACGGCCCCTTCCGCACACGGTCCACACGGCACTGGAAGTTGGACTGCACTGGGAAGCGCCACACGAAGCTGTCGCCCTCGATCATGACTTCCTGACCACCGCAGCCGCCTGTGAACGCGCGCACCTCCGACTCGCTGCTCTCTGCGTTCTCACCTCCTTGCAGGATCTGCAGACAGTGCGAGTTCGCAGTTTCGCACTGCTGGTCGAGCTTGACGCGAATCGAAGTCGCCAACGGAATGCTCACAAGCGCTTCCTGCAGCTCGAGGTCATACGGATGCGTGCTCTCGACTCGAATGCACACGTCTTCTGAGATCTCGGACAAGAAGTTGTCGGCCGAGAGCATGAACTCGTTCGGGAGGTGCTGGACAACGGCATTGTCACCTGGGTTGTCTCGTTCTGGGTCCATTAGTGAGCTCATGACGCCGTACACCTGGCTCAAGTGTTCATACCACTCGAACGCGCCCATGAGGTTGTCGCAGTCCATCGAGTTGAACCGGAAACTGAAGTTTGCCTTCGTCGACTGGACTTCGTGGCCCACTGCCTGGCCAAAGTTGATCAAAAACTTGCAGTCCGTGTTGAGCGAAATGGTCGGATGCAGGTGCTGCGGCTGGTCGATGGACGAGAACGCAATGCCCAGCAGCTGTCCGTTCTTGGTGAAGAAGATCTCGTCCGTATCGAGACGAAGCCCGCAGCCAAAGATGTCGCCCGTTGCGACTGCAGCGACCGTTTCGTTCCACCGCCAGTGGTCCGCTGCATGGTCTGTGCACTGCACCTTACCGTTCACAGGCGTGAACGAGAAAGAGTGGGCACGGGTCGTGTTGAACCCAACAGGCGCTCCCTCGAGCGAGAACTCGGGTGTCGAAAACCCAAATCCGAGCGCTCCGGCGCTCGCATTGCTCCATTCGACCACCGTGACTTCAAAGTAGACGACCTCTGCCTTCACGACGTCCTTCATCGTCATGACCAGCTCTGGCGTGTGCTCAAAGCGGCACGAGTAGTACTCGTTCAGTGGCAAGTCTGTCTGGGAGGCAGTTGGATTTGCTTCCTCCGCATGGTACTCGAGCAAGAACTTGCGCTCTTCGCCCGAGAAATGGCGGGTCACGGTCATCTTTGATGAGTGACTCACCATCATCTCTACATGGCTCGGTTCGCGGGCAAAGTGGTAGCGGTACGGCAAGCTGATGGACGAGTCTGGTCCCAAGCACGACGCGAGCTCCTCGACGCGTTCGCTTCGATTCTGCTCCTCCACTACCAGCATGAGCTCCACGAGCGCCTGTAGAAGGGAGTTGAGCATCAGTCCGCCCTCCTGATCTTGGTTCAGTGCCATGATCTTCGACCGGCAGTACAGAAGTCCACTCTTGTCTTTCCACTGCCCGCCACTGCGAATCAGTTTGATCAGCGCTCGGACCAAATCGACTGCGAGCTGACCGCACGAAGGGGTCTTCTCTCGCAACACTTGCTTCATCAGCGCAAAGAGGCCCGCCGAGAGCTCCGATCGCAACAGGTTGCTGTCTTGGTTGTCCGCATTTCGTGTGGTTTGCAGTGTCTTCTGACAAAGCAACAACGTGTTCACGAACGCCAGCACGTTGTTCACTGTCACTGGCGCACACAGGATTTTGTCTTCTTCGGATAGGTTGAGTGCGAATGCGATGCTAGGCTCGCTATTCTCGATCTCGTTGAGCGTGATGACAGGGAGCACACCACCGCAAAAGTCTGCGTTGATCGACCACAGAGATGTCTGCACAACAATGTCGTCAGGGTCGCTCAAGCCGTTGTCGGATTGGTTCTTGGTGTTGAAAAAGTCCTGATCATCACCAGTCTTGCCGAGAATCGCTCCATTCGTGTTCGCCTCTGCCCTCCAGACACACCGGAACGAGTTGACGCGCTTCACGAGATCTTCGCGAACACATCGAGCACTCGAAAGCGCAGGAGGCTCGAAAGGCTCTTCCTTGCTGCCAGCAACGCAGCCCATGGAAACGTATCCAGGTGGAGCAATCGGCCACCAAACGGACCGAAGCTGTTTGCGCTGGAAATCGTCGTCACTCTCGATGTTCTTCGGAAGTCCTTTCCCAGTGACATCAACACGCTCGAAGCCGATGGGGGGAAGCAATAGGCCATTGCCACGATCGCTGACGAGAATGATAGGGCTCTCAGGGGTCTCACTGCCGCAGTTGATCACATCCCCGAGACTGAACCAGGTTGCTTGGACGCCTGTCTTGAGTGCTATTGGTACGATAGGTCGCCAGATCGTCACTTGGTGGTCGCTTGACGACCTCAGCCAGGAGTCATTCTGTCGACTTCCTGCAGACGCTTGACGGTGTCTCCACTTGTGGCGATACTTGAGCAGAGGATCAGGAGACGGGACGCTCCACACTCGCTCATACGTGTTTACCACCAGGCACTCGAGACCACCGGAGAGATTGAATGGCCCCTTTGGGAACAAACACTCCGTCTTCCGGTTCTTCGATGCCGACGCGTCCCAGCTGAGAGAAGCCGACGGTGAGACGAGCGTCCGAGAGATGATGTGCATCATCGTGTCGTACATCATGTCCTGGAACAGCATCACCTGGAAGGACTCGCCCGTAGCCGCTAGTTCGCAGTGCTCTGCGTCACCAGTAGCAGCAACATCGTCTCGCATCAGAGCCTGGATGATGCTCTCCACTTCAGCCAACTCGGAACTATGCGTTGCGTCGTTACAGTGATCGCCTGAAAGCGCGAGAGTCGACAAAATGTCGACCGAGCGCAGGTTCTTCGACAGCGTGAGCGCTGCTGACGAACTCATGATCTCATTCGCCATTCGAGACAGAATGTGCTGGATTTTGCCCTCAGGTTTGCTGGATTTCGGTTCGCTATAGCTATTCGCAGCAACTTTGGGGCGTTCCATGAACACTACCAGCTGACGGAGTGTCATTCGGTCACCGATAGGGCTCAACAGGTTCTCACCATCACACACAGCCTGTGGAGCAACATAATAAGTGAGTCAGTCAGTCAGTGAAATGCAATATCGTGCAACATTTTCATCAGCTTCCACGCACTTTTGAGAAGAGCCGCACGACGTGGCTAAGGGCTTTTCGAGCGTGGACTGCAGTCAGGAGCTGGCTCAAGGTCTCCTCTTCTTCCTCGACTTCGTGCCAGTTCATGCTACGCACGCGATCGTCAAAACAGCTGTTGCACTCGCTCCAGACCGGGATCTCTGACTGCACAAACTCTCCGTTTGCATCGACGGGCTTGCCTTTGTGTGGACTTCCGCCTGGTCGAGAAAAGCGTTGAGGAGCCTGCACGGCACTCGAGTCGGTGAGCACGTAGCTCGGATTCTCGTCGATCAGCTCTTGGTAGCTCACGAGCATGTCACTCTGAGCTGAAGATGACTCAGAGTGCATCCTGGCGTCTCTGCGTCCTCTGTTTCGCGACACCAGCTGGTGCTTTGGCTCAGCACTTTGTAGAGATGTCTCCAATGCAGCTCCACGAGCTGACAACAGTAATCGCACCGCGCCACCAAAGTTGTTCTCGCTCAAGCGGAGCGCTTCGGCGCAGAGCTCTTCGCTCTTGCCGAGAATGAATGCTAGGTGGCGGACGTTTGGTGGAAAAGCCTCGCGCGAGATGTTCACCTGTTCACATGTTAGACAGTGTTTCAAGGAGAGAGGCAAGATGAGCTGAAGAAATGAGCTGATGCTTACCATTTCTTGCGGGTAGTTCATCTGAACGACTGCAAACGCATCGCTGAGATCGCCTTCCGTGGTTCGCAGAGCCTGCTCGCATTGGTCCCCCGTCACTCGGTATCCAGCGTCCTGGAGTCGAGCAAGGAGCTCTTCTGCGCCTGCCTTTGCGTCCATGTCATTTCTTGACACCTGGTCAGCAAACTAGAAGTATTCATTCAGCAGTGATACGATGTTAGCTTTCACACTAGCAGTTGTCAGAATGTGCGAGCAATACGTACCAGTGGGGGAGGTGGTGGCAGCGCTGTATCTCCAGACAAAGTCAGTTCTCGTGTCTTTGGAATGTCGTCCATGAAGAAGCCTCGAGCACCATGGCGCTGGGCAGTCTCCCGATTTACGCTCTCGCGCCCAAGAGCGATGCGCAACGCCTCGCTGACTGCGCTCTCTTGAACCCTGATACTAGCTGGCTCCCCAGGCGAGAAGCTATCTCGTTGCTGGTACGACGCTGGTGAGAGGATTCCTGGCGGCACCATGTTCGGGTACATGCTCGCAGTTGGAGAACCAACTGCAGGCGTTCCAGGCGCCTGGAGAACCGAAGACCGCGGGGAGTTAAACCCGCCAACGCGAGGAGAGTCAACAGCGGGGTTGGGCGAAATCAACGCTCGTGGAACCTCGCTTTCCGCAATGGACGTGATGAGTCGCAGCCCTTGAGCTGCTGCAATGCGATTGCGAGAGACCTGGGGCCGGTTCTCGGATGGATCATTCGCTCGCGTTCCACGATTCTGGATCTCAGCAGGGCTTCTAGGCTCCACCACACCAGGTGTGCTGTTCTGAGGCTGCTGGTACTCCTGCCCTGGAATCATGATGTTCAGATCGCCCGGGTTCTGCGTAGCTGTGATGATTGGCGGTGGCGCAAGGCGGCCTCCTCCGCTGCCAGGAGCTCGCACATGGAACTCGTACGTCACGAGCCCGCCCCTCGAGAGAATGAGCGAAATCCGTGATCCAGGAGTGACGCGGATGCTCGTGCCATGCACGCGAACGCCATTGACGATCGTTCCGTTCTTGCTGAAATCCTGGAGCTCGTAGTAATCGTCACTGCTTTCCGTTTCGCGCCGCACACGTCGCAAGTGGAAGTGCCGTCCACTGACACTGCGGTCGTTCACAATGAGGTCACACGAGTCTGCCGCTCGCCCAACTCGGATGATCGGAGTTGACAGATGGAACGGAGTGAAATCGATGCCAGAGTGCGAGCCGCTGCTGCCAGACGGCCCGTTTTCGTTTTCATTTAGCTGGGGCAGCGGCTGAAGCACACCCCACACTCCAAACGGAAGATCGCTTGAGGCCCTGTTGTGCCCATTCAACAACGATCTCATACCTGCTGTTCTTCCAGCCAAAGGAGGTCCAGTGGCTTTAAATGCGCCAGGGAAGATCACGTTTTTTCGAGGCGACTGGATTGCGTCGATTCCCCAGCTCAGCGCATTTTCTTTCCCCAGCTTCGCGACTACTTCTTCTCGGATGCTGGCTTCGTAGTGGTCCAGCGTCGAGTCGATCACTGATTCCGTGTCCAGACAGATCTGGCGTTGCTTGAGGCTGATCCATTTGTTGTGCAGGATGCTGACGCCTTCAGAGCTCTGCGTCGACTGCCTCCCATCCATCTTGATTGATTGCAAACTGTTCGCATTTGAAAGTGCATTCTCCGATGCCAACAAAGCCGCAAGATTTGCGATCAGTTGCGAGTCAGCGTTCGCTAGCGACGGAGTCAGCGAAGGCATCTGCCGAAGCAAAGACGACAGCGCCTTCGTCGAGCGCCACTGCAGTTGCTTCTTGAAGAACTTGAGCTTGGCTCGCAGAATCTCTTGCACCGAGTTGTTTTGTGGCTGGTCCAGCTCCGAGTGCGCTGCAAACTCTTCCAAACTTGGGAGCACCAGCGTTGAGAGCGTCGTAACGATCATCTCGAGATCGTCAAACATACCTATGATCACCGGAACTCGTTCTCGGATCTGCAAGCTCTTGATCGGGATAGAGACAACGGAAGGCGTGGACTCCAGCAATGCTTCGACATCGTGCTCGCCGTCTTTGCTCACCATCACCGACGCCATCATCTCCGAGCGCGAGTCCTGCTTGATCCCCACGAGCAATCCAGACTTGTTACTGCGCATGAACTCACTGTCCTCGATCGACACGTAGCCTCCCTCTCGAAACACCTCCGTGTGCCCGCCGACGACGCTGATTGCAGCAAAGATCGTGGCCAGTCCATCGAGCGCGTCTTTTGCCTTTTGCCAGTACATCAGCGACTTCTTGTCTCGTGAATCGATCGCACCTTCCAAATCAGTAGACTGTTTGTTCTCCTGTGGACTTGCACCTTCACTTTGAGCTGCTTCGTCGACTTCAGGCGAGCTCGTTGACTCGGGCTTTCGGGTGCTCGTGGTGTCGCTCGTCAGCTTGATTTCAGAGCTGTCAATTGGCTCGACATTCTGGACGTCACCACAGCGTTGTGCGCCATTTGCTGCAGTCTGGACATTCGCGTAGTATGCGCACACTGTGTCCAGGAGCTCTCCCAGCTTCTCTGCTTTGGCAAAGCCGCGGTTGAGAGCCGCGTTCACTGCCACCTTCCACGTCGGATACAGAGTCAAGTAACGAATGAGACTCAGAGCCTCCGATGCCTTTGCCGATGCGATGTGGTTCTTCTCAAGAGTCTGCATCTGAACGTCGCCAATGTTGCACTCACCGCTGATCGACACCCCCTTCAAGCACTTTGCGCTGTGGCAAAGCGCTGAACTAGAGCATTCGATGCCGAGTTCATGCGCACAGAGTCTCGGTCGAAGCACAAGCGGACGACCGACGAGAAGCATCAACGAGCTCATGATATCTCCGGAGAACGGAGGCGACGGCTGGATGCTGCGATGGATTTTGTTGAGCGACAAGATTGAGTGCAGTGGGAAGATGAGCATCGCTAACTGGATGCAGATCGTAGCTGACGGCAGATCCGACGAGTTCATCTCCTTGATCACGTGCTCAGTCACCTCAACATTATTGGCAATGATGGAGCTCACATCGCTTTCCACAGAGCCACACTTCAATAGCACCCACAGGACTTGGTTTCGGTAAAAGTGCGCGTACAGCGTGTTCGCCGATCCTCCTTCGACGCCTGCGGTCGCAGAAGTCGCCTTGAACGAGAAAAACTTCAAAATGCCAATGCAAATGTTCTTGAGGCTGATGTTCGCTTCGGCTGCATGGCTCCCGCCTTCCGTCAAGCTCGAATCCGTGGCACTGCATGCAGCTTCAGTCTGCACCAGCTTGAGATTCTCCAGCAAGAAACCAGTGAACATGCGAAGCACTGGATTCAGAGTTTTCTTCGCTGGGATCATGGATTTGCTCTTCTCGTCCGGAGCGCGGTCACGCAGCGACTGATACATGAGCGCGCGAGTTAGAGCCCACGATGCGGCGTGAAGCTTGATGAGCGGCAGCTTTCGCTGCATGCTGCTTCGCTTGAGCTTGATCGGCGCTCTCTTTGCTTGCACGTCGCTGGCATTGTGGCGATCAATCTCTTTCATGAGCGACTCGTATAGCGCCTCTGAGGTAGCTAAGCAGCTGTGCTCGGGCAAGTCCTTTGCATGCGTCTGGTCGTCCTTCACACTCTCTGGGTCGCTCTGGCAGGACCGTCCTGTTAAAATGTACGAGCTGTAGAACCCTGCCGCGATGCACACAACGTCGTCATTTGAGAGCGAATTGGATGGAATTGGGAGCGGCAGGTCAGCGGACGGAAGTGTTCTCGCTCCCGCACCCAGCTGACCCTTGTTGTTCCGTCCAAACACCATGACTCGCCCATTCGCCAGCAGAATCAGCGTGTGGTAGCAGCCGCAGGAGGTGTACTTGATCTTCGACGACAGTGGAAGAGGCACATACTGTGGCGTGTTCTTGTGATCCTTGCTGCCAATGCCAAGCTGGCCGTAGTCGTTTCTCCCCCAGGTGATAAGCTTCCCCTTCTCAGTGATAACAACCGTGTGGTAATACCCACAGCTCACGTCGACAATCTTCTCGTCGCTGTCACTGGTAGAGATCTTCACTAAGCTCGGCACTTTAGCGTTGCGAGCGTGGCCAAGACCTAGCTGACCGTAATCGTTCTTCCCAAACGAGTACACTTCCCCGCCTGCCGTCACAACAACCGTGTGGTATAGTCCACAGGCGACCTTCGTGATGACTTGGCTCGAAAGCGCATCAACCAACTGAGGCGTATGCTGGTGCTGCGTGTGGTCCAACCCGAGCTGACCGCAGTCGTTCATTCCAAACGTGAGCAGTTCACCAGCGCTCGAGACAACCGCACTGTGGTGGTAGCTGACAGCCGCGTACGTGATGTGATACTTCTCGCGCAGCGAGTCAATCATTCGTGGCGTGTGGCTTTTGGAGATTGTCGACCCCAGACCAAGTTGGCCTCGATCGTTGTAGCCCCACGAGTACACCGAGCCATCGGTAGCAACTGCCAGCATGTGCTCACAACCATTCGCAGCTGCGACGAGATCGATCGGGATCCCAGTGAGTGCTCGCACGGGGGTGGCCAAGATGACTCGTTCTTCAAAAGTGCCATTGCCGCACTGTCCGCTCTTGTTCAAGCCGCAGGTGAACACGGATCCATCCTTCATAACAACTGCGAGGACTTCGTTGCCTCCAACGATGCACCGGACGCTCTTCGTAGAGAAAAACGGCACGTGCTCCAGCTTACTCGTCGAGTTGCAGTGTCCGAGACACAGTTCCCCGTAGTTATTCTGACCACAGGAGAACAGCTCACAATCGTCAAACGCTGCGACGGACGGTCGCTCCGACGCCCCACATCGACTGCTCAGCGTGGTGACACCGAGGTCGAAGGTCGACGTCACGCTAGACGACTTCAGCTTCTTCGACGCGTCTAGAAGTGCTGATATTTTCTCGTGCCACGGCTTTCGAGGTGCGCAGAGAATGGTCTTCTCGTCATTGCTGAGAGCTTCATGAGCCTCCGATAGCGTAGCGTACACGAAGTAAGAAGCGTCCAGTGACCCTCTGTTGTCATCGTAGCACGCAGAACAGAGCTTGACTGAGTCGTCGTCCTTGAGACCATAGTAGACACCATACAGGGGCGATCTCTTGCACTCTTCGCAGCTGTGGGAATCAGTCACAGCTTGCTCGTTGTACGCGGGGCCATTTTCGCGATCAAACACGCCACAGAACCCAATGTACCCCACGTCAATGTTGGATCCTGACGACGGGTACAGAAGCTTCACCAGCACATACCGTCCAGTAACCGGGCACGCCAGCTGTTTGGAGATCTGCGCGCAGCTTCCATCCAAGACAAAGTACGCGATAGGAAGACATTCGTCTCTCAGCGTTCTGTCGCTAGGCGGAGGGAACGGCAGTGAGGCAAATTCTTCGGGTGTCATGTCGTCAAAGGTCTTGAAGTACTCTAGATCTGGCGGACTGCTTGTCACAAACACGATCGCATGGCGAGCTGGGCTCGAGTACCCTGGTCCAGGCCCTCGAATGGTGATATAGCTCAAGCAAAATGGCGTGTCGATCTCGTGCTTTAGCACTAGATTCACATTGCTGCCCTTAGCGGAGCTGAACACTGACGAATCATCCAGCAAGCAGTTCTTTGAAGAGTGAGACGAGCTGAACTCGCCACCGTCGCACGAGTGTACTTGAAGTTGGAGGCTTTTTCCAATCTGGAGCTCGTTTGACGGCGTCAGGTTGTAATTGTGACGCTGACTGACTGGGAAGCACGCGTCTGAAGGAAGCTCTGGTCTTGAATGCGGGTGGAAGTTCACGCACACCACAGTGCCATTGCACAGCGCGGACATAGCAGGGTAGAAAGGCTTCTTCAAAGCAAGGTGCTCAGTGCTGTAGATCGCCGGTTCATTCTGGTTGGCGTAGATCGCAACGCTTCCCTTGTCAAAGTCAAAAAGCGCCCCGAATACAGTCTTCATCCCAGCCTCGTCGGCGTGTCCCCACTTGATGGACGCTTTGCTGGATAGAGCATAATCGACGCCCGCGAAATCGCTCCCAACGATGCCAAAGTCCAAGTTGACACGCCTGTCTTTTCCTGGACACAAGACGTGGACTTCAACGTACAGCGAGCCGCAATTGAACCCTTGAGACATAACGATAGTTTCGGAATGCTCATCTGTACCGCTGGAATCCCCCGCCACGACCGTCGTTGCGTTAGAAGATAGCTGCAGGTGACTTCCTTTGCGCTTGCCATCCCAGCAAATCGTTGACCCCTCAATCGGTGCAGCGACAAGACCACCCGACACCACCGCAGTTGGGAACTGGAACCCATTGGTGCGAGACCAGAATTTTGGAGGAACGGCGGCGGACAGGTTGAGGAACACCTCAGCTTCTCTGATTGCGATTGTCGGAAAGTAGCCAAATGAAAACACGTCCTTTGGACTCAGCGAGATGCTGAATACTCGAGTCGCACGGCTGAAGAACTCAAGCTTCTTTTCGTCACAGCTCAACAGCACGCCAAGCACATCGCCTCCACACCACCGGATTCCCGACTTGTTCGTCTTGTCGACTTGACTTGAGTCTTTGTGAAGCCACAGTCCGTGAGGTCGACTCTCGTCGAAGATGTTCAGGTCAGCAGATCCACAGGTGACTCCAACGAAAATCGGGTAGTCGCTCTGTGAGCGAACACACACCTCCCAGTACCATTGGCCTCGGCTCAATGCCTTGTCGAACACTGCAAGGCCTCCAAAGCTCCCTGCTGGGGTTGCTGTCCCGTCGAGAAGAAGCATTTCATTCTTGTGTGTAAGTGTCAGTCTGTGTAGATCGGTACCAATAGTGACGTTGCGCGAGCAAATGATCTTCGGGCATCTGGATCCAGCTCCAGCTGGAAGAATCGGGAGCTTCTCGTACTGACTGTGCTCTGAGCTTGTGTCATCACCGACTTCAAACTCAAGCGAGCTTTTCCAGCCGCTCCAGCTCGTCAGCTCTGTTAGCAGTGACGGCAGTTTGATCCGGTCAATGTGCTCCCAGTCGCTTGGTCTGTATGGCAGACAGCACACTTCGAGGACAAGCAACATGTCATGGATCGCACGTTGCAGTAGTGCCAACGTAGGTTTCTTCTCCCCTGGAGCTGGAGTCGCTCGGATCAGGCGCTTGATCTCAACCAAGTGTTCAGAACACGACTCGAGGAGCGACGAGAGTAGCTTGAAAAACTCGTCACCGATCAGCGCAGACAGTTTCACGCCTGAAAACTCCAGATCCTGTAAGTAGTGAACCTTCACAGTGCAAGAACTCCCACTCGCAGGATCGCCATCGTGTCCAGCCTTCATAATCAGTCTCTTGAACGCAGACGACAGAACTGGGATGATGTGGAATCGCGAACTCGGAATCGTTTCGATGCAGTCGAGCAGTCGGAGAAAGACTTTGATGCCTTTCAACCGCTTTAACGCGCGGTCTTGATGAGCTTCCAGCGTGTTCTTCACGACATCATCTCGAGTCATGGAAGACGTCTTTTCTTCTGTTTCGGTTGGTTCACTCGGACAGAGGTTTGACTGTTGCAGGAAGGAAAAGATGTCGAGTTGCACACGCTCGTCTTCCTCCTCAATCATCTCGATCGACTTCGTTTCCATCAGTCTCTTGAGTTGCCGCACAGATTGTCCGTCGGCGACCAGGTCCGCAGTATCTGCTTCGCTGCTTACCTTGGAAAAATCTATCAATTGAAAACAGGTTCTGTTAGATCACAAAGCAGCTCATGATTGCTTCAGCGAATCAAAGTCCTTACCATATTGCGGAACTGTCGATATGCCCGGTAGCAACTTGAGAGGGGACGAGCAAGTTTCTTCACCTACGACGATCGGCGCAGGTGACAATCGCAGGAGGAGGAGCGCTCGCTGGATGATAGGTTCACAGACAGCGTTGTAAAGAGCTTGTTGACGTTCCTTCGCCATAGCTTCTGGAGTGAAGTTCTCGGTTCCAGTTTTTTCGCTGCACCACATTGTTCTCGTTAGTCAAATAAAACAATGGAGTCCCACACATTTGACGTGAATACCAAGAATGCACGAACCTCGAAAGAGCTGCGAGCTTCTGCTGTTCTCGGACGATCCTGTTAGACATTGCAATAGTTTTGTGATCAGCTTGACCTCAATATCCATGTACTATACACAGTGGTAAAGAACGTACCAGCGACGCAGCTGCAAGGCTGCCTTCCATGCATCCACGATAGCTTCTGACGGAATCCCGTCCTTTGACAAGGGCTCAGCCATGTAGTACACGTTGCTGTGCTTCAAGAGCACAGCGAACGCCCCACGCACAGCTCGGTCGACAGCTTCATACCCGCCGCTTTTCTCGATCGCTGCGTCAACGCTGTCTTGACGCTTCAAACGTGTGGCTTTCAGATGAAGATTGTTGCCTCCGACTCCCGACCCAGGATCGAGAGCATGGCGCACCTTCTCGACCAGTTTCTTCCCAGGGCCAACATTGTCAATGATCTGCTGCAAAAGCAGCTCATTTCGTCCATTCCCAGTTTGAGATTGCTGTTCGGAATGGTCGTCGCTCATTAAACCTCCGCGGAACAGTGGGGATGCTGCCCAGCGAGGATCAACCGTGAACTCAGGTTGGCGTGCATCACAAGTTATCAACGCGGCCGCGTAATGACTGCCAACCCAGACCAGAATCTTCTGCAGATCTTGTAGCCACAGGGTACTCTCCTTCATCACAGAGTCGGAAATCTCCAGCTGATGCACCATACTTGTCGCTGTCGAAGAGCTTGACTTGGAGTTTACAACTTCGGAGCCAGGTTTCTTCCGTACTGGTGGATATATGTGCTGCGATAGGATCGTACGACTCGGGTTGAATGAGATCTTGTCTGCGTCGTACTTCGCTGCTCTCAGTTCGCTGCAGTCTGGACTTCCGGAGTATTTGATGACGAAGGTTTCGGCTCCGAACAACTTCACCAAGTCTGACGGGAAGAAGACTCTGTGAAGTTCCGACTGGTTCTCGCAATCCGTCACCTTGTAACTCTTGAAGCTCAGGTTACTGACAGTCTTTGTCCAGACCCTCTCCAAGATCTCGCTGTACGTTGACACCACGTCAGTCGACACTGACAAGCAGTTGGCCAGCTCGGAGGAAATTTGCGCTGATTGCGACAAGTCGAACACCATGGATTCTTCGCCGTCCTTGTTGTCGTCTCCGGAATGTGTGTGAGCTTCGGTCGCGGCGAGTACGTGGGCTTGGTCGTTGTTTGAAGTCTTTAAAATCAAATGCGTTGCCGATGATAGCTTTTCCAATTGCGGCCAGAAATCATCCAAGATAGTTGGTAGCTGCTCACGAACTGCCGGTAACGAGAGCACGCTCAGCAACGTGAATGGAAGCAACTTTCCTGGAAACGAGTGCTGAATGATGTACGGAAGCACTATAACTCGACTTGGCTGGATCGAACACGCACGCTGGAAGATATCAAACGTGAACGAGACGAACTTCGAGCACGCAGACTGGATAATTTGCCATCCATCGCGCGTGTGCTGTGAGCACCAGTAGATTGCAGCTCGCAGAAAAACGTTGAGGCATTTGAACTCGTTGCTGTTCTCAAGAAGCTCAAGTTCTTTCACCGCCGAGGTCTTCTCATCGAGCTTTTCGAGACCACCGAGCACAACAAGCGTCTGTCTCCACAGAGACTCCAGTAGCGTATCCATGAACTTGACGATGACAGCCGTTGACGTATCCGCTGACTCGGATCCTTCTTCGAACAGGAGACTGGACTCGCTCATGAGTTGGAACAGCATTTTTGCAGACGTGAAGCACGGAATCAGCATCGGGACGAGCAATTTCTTCGTCGGGGAGCAATCGCTCTGTGCAGCGGACGTGTCCTCGAGCAACCGATTCATGACTTGAATTCGATCGAGTAAAGACGGGAACAGCGTAGAGAATCCATAGTAGATTGACGAGGCGGTCTCCTGTTTCACGGCATGGTAGAACCATAAGACCTCCCCTGAGCTCGGCACCGTCGGAGAATGCTCTGCGATGCGGAACAGCAATTCACGGATCGAGTAAAGAACGCCCCCAGGCTTCGTCGCTGCCAATGATAAGCCGATTTCAGACGTATCAAGGCAGCAGCGTGATAGCTACAGGGAACAGCAACAATGACGAGAACAATTGTTAGGCGCAAATCATGACAGCAAACCATATGGCGCGCTTTCCTCACCTCGAAGAAGTTGAGCTTCAAGATCCGAATCGTCACTAGAAGCGGGTACAAGACCTGTACGACAAAGTCGCTCTGGTTCAATTGCTCGTCAAGTGACGCAACATTGACGAATTGTGCACCGATGTTTTCCAACAGCTGATACAGCGCAGAGAACGTTTTCTCCTTCGGGTCGATGCAAAGCGACCGGTAGATGCAGCGTGAGAGCTGAATGGTCTCAGTGTCTTCGGCAGGGATATCGTTCCCCGCCAGTCTATCCAAGTGAGACAGCACACAGATCGCCGAGTCCAGTGCCTCGTGAACGCAGTGCTGAGTCGTCTTGCTCGTCCCAGCTCCACATTTCGATCGCAGAATGCCCAAGATGTGCGTCGACTTTCCAGAAGTCGAGACGTTCTTCGTTAGATCCACGTTGTATGCTCGCGTGGCGTCCGAAGTGGCGATGTTACACAGCTGGTTCGTCGCTGTGACTACACCATTCACTTTGAGTTTGCCGCCAAATAGCTGTAGATTACCATCTGCTCGAGGAGACTGAACTGAATCAGTCGCGCTGTACAGTGCAGTCGCCGTTCCCGACATCACGAACATCACAGCGCTGGACCATCCTTCGATGTTCTCTTCGGCACTGAGCTCGATCGAACTCCATTTCTGCGACGTGATCGAATAGCACCACAAATCATTCAGATACTGCCCCGATCGACTCAGACCACCATACAGCCACACGTTGCCAAGATCGGAGCAGATGCTGTAGTTCACTCGCGACTCGGGCATCGCAGGGTTGAACTCGCTGCGTGACGACGATGAGCTTTCACTCCCATTTTCGTGCAGACTGAAGATGTTGTCGTCATGACATAAATGCCACTGGCGATCAAACGTGTTGTACCTCCAGAGGTCTGCTCGGAATTTGTCTTCTTTGTCTTGACCGCCAAACACGTAGACACACTCGCCGATTACTGATGACGAGCACCCAGCCCTTGGACCCGGGTCCAGGGACAATGAGC
Source organism: Globisporangium alternatum (assembly GCA_023334315.1). Lineage (NCBI taxonomy): Eukaryota > Oomycota > Peronosporomycetes > Pythiales > Pythiaceae > Globisporangium > Globisporangium alternatum. The sequence goes on along the minus strand of JAASGT010000121.1, from coordinate 15,465 downwards.
TTGGAAGCCGCGACCACGAGAAATCGTCAAGCGAGAGGTACCAGGCATCTCCCAAGACTTCGTTCTCGGTTGATCGTCCGCCGTACATGAAGACCATCGAGTCGAGACGGACTCGAATGGACGCTGCGGTGTGGAACGCACGCGGCTGGGGCAATGACGTTGCCGCACCAATCGATCCTTGAATGAGCTCCCACGATGGAAGAGACCCATCAGCGTTCTTCACTGTCGAGCACTTGTACAAATCCATGTGGCGTGACGACGGAGTGTTGCTTTCGCCGCCGATCACTAAAATTTGGTCGTCGTCGATGGCAACAACCTGGTGGTGACGGATGCCGATGGGGAAATCGGCCCACTTCTCCCACCGCTTGTTTTCGAGATGATACACCCACACTTGGCTGCTCAGTCCATGCTCATTTCCAGTCACGCCTGCAACAAGGCTTCCTCCAACGACGAACATCATGTTCCTGACGACCACCGAGGCACTGCCTTCGAGCACTGGAGGGTGACTTGATGCATCAACAACCCCTTTGCTGGGATTCTTGAGTACAGCGCTGGATGCCGGAGACACAATTGCTTTTGAGATGCTGTCAAAATCACTCGCAATGGTTGGCGGGTACGCGAATGGCTGGTGGCCAAGGTTGACGCGAATGATTTCACCGCGCTCCAAGCTGATTCCAGGCATCAATCCAGACTTCTTGTCCGACGTGTTGAACTTGAATTCCGAGTACGCGACGCCCAGATTGATCCCGTTCCGGAAAAATGTCATCTCGCACGTCGTCAGATCCAGCAAGCATCCAATGACATCACCAGCCTTCCACTTTTCGCCGTACGACGACGAGCCACTGTTCCACCGTCGCTGCCGGTTGCCATCGTACGACCACGAATGCGCGTGGTCGCCAACTCCCTCACCTTGATCAGAACTTCCTTGGAAGTACCCGTCGATCCAGCCAATTTGGATGAGTCCACTTGTCACGACTTCTACTTCGTAGAACCATTTGCCCTGGAAAAGCGAGACTCCGATAGTCGAAATAGACCCGAAGTTGCTCAGTCCTTCGATTTCACCAGATCTATCGATGTCTACTCGCCCGCAAACGGAAACGATGCAGCTCTGATCGAGCACCACTGCATCGCCATCATCGTTCTCTCGCTTGCGCTCGACAATAAGAGAAGTTGTGTAGAATCCTGCAGCCACATCGATGCAGCGCCGCGAGTTCTTCTCTGGCCGAACCTTGAGAGGAACTGGGAGGAGAGAGTCCGCGCTTCCTCTGTTTCCGAGCTGCCCTTTGTTATTTCTACCAAACACGTAGACTTGTCCTTGCTCAGACAGTAGCACCGTGTGATAGCATCCACACGCACCGCGGATCATCCGGGTGTTGGCCGACAACGCCACGACGTTCGGAGCGTTCTGGTGGATCTTCGATCCGATGCCAAGCTGCCCGTAGTCGTTTCTACCAAACGAAAGCGTCCGTCCTGCTGTGCTGATGGCGATAGAGTGGTAGTAGCCGCACGCGACGAAGCAGATCATCTCGTTTGGCACGGCAGCGAGAGTTGGCACCTTCACCTGACGGCTGTGGCCCAAGCCGAGCTGGCCGTAGTCGTTCTTGCCACACGAAAGCAGCTCACCCGACGCCGTGCAAATGATGGTGTGGTAGAGTCCACAACCAACCATGGTGACTTCGTGACCCTCGAGAGCTTTCACATGCTGCGGCGTAGACTGGTGTTGAGTGTGATCCAAGCCCAGTTGACCGCAATCGTTCATTCCAAACGTGTACAGTTCGCCAGTGTCGGTCACCAACGCACTGTGGTGGTAGCTGACGGCAGCAAACCCCAGCTTCTTGTCTTTCATGGACTCAATCAACTTCGGGATATGGATCTTGGTCGTCAAGTTTTCATGACCGAGCTGTCCACGGTCGTTGTACCCCCATGAATACGCCAACCCAGTCTCGGTGAGAGCAATCATGTGCTCGCAGCCGTTGCTCGCTGCGATGAACTTCACTTTCTGAGATCTCAGCGCTTGGACGGGACGAGGAAGCATGACTCGCTCGTCAAAGTGACCCTGGCCACACTGCCCACTCTTGTTCAGTCCGCAAGTCAGCACAACACCGTCGTTTGTGAGAATCGCCAGGGTCTCGTTGCCACTCACAATCTGGCGAATGTCATCCCACCCGCACATTGACACACTGGTGAGCTGATGTCTCTCGATGTCGTCGCCGACGCCAAGCTCGCCGTATGAATTCTGGCCACAACAGTACAGTTCTCCTGACGCTTCGCACTTCCCGTACATTGGCTGCTCCTTCAATGCCGCCAGCTTGGACAACGTCACACCAATGTTCACGCACGTAGACGGCGACTGCTTTATGAGCCACGACACGACAAAGAGTACAGTCGCCAAGGAGCCGCGCGCCATGCCAACCTCGGCGAGTGCTTCAATTGTGGATGCGCCAAGGCGTTCCTCCGTCTCGACTGACTTGTTTTCAACTGGATACGCCAGCTCACCCAAACAGTCGCTCAGCATGTTGAATGCCGACGAAGCAGATGGAGCAAGATACATGCTATCTGAATACGTCGTCGGCTTGAGCGGCAGTAGGTTCTCCTTGATCATATGCAGTGCTCGGACGTAGTGATCCGGATTGTCGGCCCGTGTCGCCTTGAGCAAGTGCACGACTAAGTCCCAGCCCATCGTCATGCAATTCTGCGTCGGTAGCGGCAACGGTGGCGGAGTCACCTTCCGCTGGGAAGCCGCGTGGATGCGCGCCGCTAAAAGGCGCTGCTCGTACCGGTACTTCTCCTTCTTGGTGAGCTGGTACACACCCTGCAGGTTCTTCACGTAGCTACCGACGCGCGCGTCAAAGATTCCGGGCACAGCGCCATGCTCTCGCTTGGAATCGCCGAGCTGGCGTAGTGGTTCTGCCCCACCTCGGTCGAATTGATCCATCGGCATCGCTGCCAAGCTGGAAATGTACTGAAACAAGTCGTTCACCGAGTCGACTGAGCTGACAATCTCTTGCATCTGTTGATCAGGACTCAGAAGTGGGCCAATTCCGCCAATCTCGTTTCCTGTGTAATAGCATTGCAAACCCATTAGATCCAGTAAGGCACGCTGACATGGCGAGCAGAAAGCGGTAGCTTCTGTACCTGGCGGAAGACATCTGATCGCGTGGTTGAACTCCAAAATCTTGGTCAAAGCATCCTTGATCTCGTCAGTCGTGGCCGTGACGGCCCCGCCTGCTGGGTCTCCAGCTTTGACTGTATCGCACAGCGCCACATAGCGAGGTGGCAGCAGCCGCAAACGTGGCTGTCGTTCGTCGGCTCGAGTCGTGGAGCTCCGCACGCCAAAAGCAACAACAGGGTGCGACCCTTGCTGACCCATGCTGGAAACGCGTTCACCGTCACACTCGCTGTCGCCACTGTCTGCTTCCTCGCCTTCTCTCACTTATCGCTTTCTCTTTGCAGCACTCGCAGCTCTCGTCCGCAGCTCACTTTCTTTCTCTCTCTGTATGCACTACACACTGTTGGAGACACACGCAAGCCGCGCGACTTCGAGTGCGCGCGCCACTGCAATTCTCGCTCAGCCGCAGCGACAGCTCGACTGTTGTGAACGATAATCGATCGATCCTTCAAACGACGCGCCTGTTCCACTCTTGTGCACACAACCAATCCGCTCGTGACTGCGACAGAAGCAATGCGAATGGAAAAGATCGTGTCGGCCGGTCGCCAAAGGACATGGAACCGCCGCCGCTTCGTCACCTGCGCGAAGAGTCGTAATTACGACCGGAGCCTTCTTTGCACGCGCGCATCTTTCTTTTTTACGAGACGTTACGCCGCTCTTCATGCCTGGTACTGTGAGCGCTGGCTGCAGTGAGCGAAGCCATTTGGAGCATCTTCATATCTGCGTGCGCTTTATTTCCAAACGCCTTTTCGATTTTTGTTTGACAAAAATCGAAAAGGTCGGCAAATGGTCTGAAATCGAATTTTGAGAATCTGAGAAAAAAGGCAGCAAATCCTCGCAGCGTGCTGGAAATCCGATCACGACATTCTCGAACGTAGCAGAGACGCTGTTGACAAACTACACGCGAGAGAACACCGCGCAGTCAGCAGAATCCATTCTTCCTCGTTCTCACTTTTGTATATGGCGAGGCTCGCTGCAAGAGGCGCGTGCTCGTTTGATTTCGCTCGGCGTTGGTCTCAAAAAGGACGATTGTTGTCATCAAGATTTTTCACAGTTTGCGTTTTGCTCGCCTCTGCCACCGCTTCTACCCCTTCTATAACAAGTAAGTGATTGAACAAGATGCAAAGCAAATTATGGAGGCACCAATTGTACTCGAACATATATTGATGGAATGATTATCGTATTTATAACAGAAAACTTTTACTGCAAAAGCAAAAATAAGATGCACGTGCAAGTTGAGTTGAACTTTTGTTCCGCGCAATCCGTCAGAAATGTATCCATTTCTCTTAGCCAACCAGTGCGCTTGCATTTTCCAAAACGCAACATGATTGGCTGAAAAGTGATTTAGTTAGCTAATTTCTGCGATCGGACAAGCTTTCTTCGGGAATCTCTATGGCGGCGGCTGGCTTCGTCGTGGGAGAAGCGGTGAGGAGAACGCGGGCGAATGGCGAGGCCCCAGCGAGCCGCGTATTCTCCAAAATCCCCCGCGCAGCAGCAGCAGCACCGCCAATGTACGTGCCTCGTGCGGCTACTGTCCGTTTAATTATGATGTGGTGCTTGGCATCGATGCCAAGCACTTCTTCCTCTTACTAGCTGCCTCCTGCTGTTCTTGCATGTGACGTATTTTCTGTGCAATCACTTCGCTTGCGCACACCAGCTGGACATCAGAGCAGCAGGCAGCTTCCTCGCGTCGCCATTCACACACACACGCGTGCGCGAGTATCGCAAACGACACCGAGCCGAATCCGGATAAAGGCCGCCGAGACCATCTGGAAGAGTGTGCAACGCCTAACGAGGATTGGGGCTCGAGACAACTTGCGTACGCCATCCTGTTTAGCAACCATCCACGCTCGCAACGCCCACCACACCCGCGCCCGCTTCTTCTCACACGCTCAGCGTACGTACTTGCTTGCGCCCGTGTTTCCTTGCTTCTTCGCGACTGTACAGACGAGCGCAGCGGAGGACGCTAACGTTACGCGCTTTGAAGCAGAAAGCAACTACGCGACGCGGAGTGATTGTGCAGTGTGAGAGATCGAATACGAACACGTACTTGTTGTTATTCTGTGTGCTGCATCGTGTCGCCTGGAATTACGTGAACGCCTGAACAAACGAACGAACGCCGACCATGACGCAGATCTCGTACGAATACGGACTCCCGCCGTCGTCCACGGCGCGCTACGCAGCAGTAGGAGGAATGGAGAACGTAAGCAGCAGCAATCAAAACGACCACGTTCACAGCAATTCGCACCGTGGCGGCGGCGCGCGCAAAAAGCCGCTCGAGAAGAGCAGGCTATCGGTCGTCGGGAAGAGCATGAACCCGAAGAAGTACCCGCCGCAGTCCGCTGCGGACAACACCGAGTTCTACACGAACATTTGGACCGCGCCGCCCACGACTGCCGGGCGTAACAAGGAGTGTGTACCCAAGTTCGTTGACATCAGCCAGGTTGCGTACGTGGTCACCTCGACGCTCGATTTCAAAGAGGGCTACGAGGCCACGAGCGACTTTGAGCTCGTCAACATCTGGACGATGGAGCCGTTCTCGGTCTCGTCGACCAACAGCATGAGCGTCGAGGCGGCCAACTCCGATCGCGGGTATCTGAGCAACCTGACCAACATCTCGGAGGACGCAGACGAAGACGACGACCTGCGCACGACCCAGCTGTCTAGCTCACTGGAGCCGATGCCGCTATCCAATTCACAACAGGAGCGAACCATTTCGTATCGTAACAACAGCCGCCGACTGCGAAATGGGATCTCTGAGGAAGACCTGGAGATGGTCGTGAGCGTGCCCGTGCGGCCGCCGCTCATGAGAGGCAACAGTGTCGTGTTCTCGCCCGTGCTCGCAGTGAACAACGAAGTCAGCCGCAGCTGGCAGGCGCGCTTTCTGCTGGGTATCCACGAGCCCGTGCGCCACGCGCTCTTTGTGATCGACCGCTTCCTGGAACGCATCCAGAGACTCCGGTCGCCCGTGGAATGGAACGTGAACGAGTTCTTCGTCTGGTTCAAGACCCATTTTGTCGAGTTTGTGAGGAGCCAGCACGACGTGAAGACCAAGGTGCTGATCCCACTGCTGCGTATCGACCCCAACGTGAAGCGTGACATTGTGTTGTGCTACGAGCGGATCTTCCAGGTGCTCGACACGATCGTCGCGCAGGAGGACTGCATTGTGTTCTCGGCGGCGTCAGCTTCGGGTTCCTGGCAAGACAACCTGTTTGTGCTGCAGAGCGACATCCGCAAGCTCAACCTGCTCATCAACTCGATCCTGACGGCCGAGGAGAAGATCCTGAACCCGCTGCTCGAGCGCACGTTTTCCGAGCCCAACTTCCAGCGGTACGTGGTACCACGGATATTCCGCGCGAGCAAGCCCAAGCGTGTCGTGGTCCCGTGGATTATCGAGCGGTGCCGCATCTGGGGCGGCGACCGGGTGGCGCAGGCATACAAGGACGAGCTGCCGTTCACCGCGCGGTTCCTGTACGACCGCATGTGGCTGCCGTACTTTGTGAGCCACGTGGCGCAGTCCATGAGGCACCTGGACACCGAGATGACCGGGATGATCACCGACACCTCAGACTCCTGGTTTAACTGCACGATCCAGTAGAGAGCTCAGCCGGTTGACAAACGACCGATCCCGCGGAGTATTTAAGCGTGAAGCGAATCGCGGAGAGAGTGTATGAAGAGAGAGAGAAAGACAAAGTTTCGTGGCAGTGCGTCTGCGTTTATATTAGAGAAAGTGAGAGATGGCAACAAGCGAACAAGCGTTTATAAGCGAATAAAGAGTGTGCACCTTATACAAAGGCCTCTCTCTTTCTCTTATCAGGCTCTCCATCCACAGTACGGGCAGAAGACAGGGTTGAGGAACTCGAGCTGCCGCCTCACGTGCTGCAGCTGCTGTCGCTTGGCGTGGAGCTCGCTCGTGGTCTCAAGCACCAGCGCGCACGCGTGCTCGCGGGTCTGGCGCTGCTTATGCATCTGCAGCGTGGCGATTTCCTCGCTGAGCGAGGTGATGAGCTCCTCGTTGGCGAATGTCGACTGCAGATCGCCCTGCGAGATGTGGAACACGTGTCGGCAGTCACCGCAAATGCCGTACTTAGCCAGTAGGTCGCTCCAATTGTGCGAATCGTCAGCAAGGTGAGAAAATGGCTCGAGCGTTTGAATTTTGTGCTGATGCACCACAAGTTCTGTAAACCGGAGCTGCTGCTGATGTTGTTGCTGTCGCTGAAGCTCATGGTGTTTCTCATCAGAGTTTACGTGCCTTGATCTCCTCACTGAGAGCAAGTAGAGCTGCTTCGCAACGTAGTCAATCGCTACAACGATTCCAAGCTGCTGCTCCTGCTGCTGCTGTGTGTCGGCAACAGACTGCGTGTGTCCGAGCACCAACAGAGACCCGCGTCGAATCTTCTCATGCAAAGCAACATATCATCAAAATCTGCGTACCAAAGACATGTGAATATAAACTCGCAGCCAGCAAGCAGGCCAACCTGGAAGCCGTGCTTTTCTAGGTGAAGCCACGCTGGTCGTTGTGGCCGCGCGCACAGTCTGCACGTTGGGTCTCTGTCTTCTTCCTCCTCAATGGTAATCGGCACGCTCGCATCTTCGTTCCACGCGTAGCAGATACAACACTGCCAGCGGTGATTTGCGCCATGCTCGTGGGTGGCATCAACGGGTGGGTTTTCGGTTGGGAATACCCCGGAGAAGCACACGCGCATGCTGCTCGAGCGAAGAGGTGTCGAAGATAGTTGACGCTCGATTCCGCGTCGCTTCATGCCTGCAGATTTAAATGACCTAAATGACCTAAATGACCACAATACTATAGAAAACTACCAGGAAAGCCGTGTGCGACATGGTACAGCACCCACAACAACTTGTTTACTGCATAAATGCATGTTTTCCTTCAAATTTGTGCTTTTTGTCTCAATTAGAATAGAATTCTTGTATTATAGTGCGATTCTAAAATAATTACCTTTTTAAAACGATTTAAATCTGCCATTAAAAACTATCGGTTTTGAAAGGGTACGCTTCCGCTGTGACTGCTGAAAGGTGCGCATGAAGAGCGCAGTGGAGATGAATACGGTGGCCACGACACCAGCAACGCCAGCTCCGCCGCAAGGCCTCACACTAGACGCCTCAGCCCCACTTCCAGCACCACTCGACGCTGCGCCATCCACACCACCCGCACCACCCGCATCCGTAGTAGTAGTTGGCAAGGATGGCCAGCCTGTGAGAGAGTGGATTGATACGCTCCTCATGGCCGCTGTCATCGCGAAGGACAAGCAGCAGCCGAGCGGCGGCGACGGCGCCGACCCCACAACATCGCAGACAGATCGTTCAGCAGCTACCACAGCAACAGAAGAAGTTATGATCGAGAACACCGCACCAGCGAGTGGATCCGGCGTCGAGGGCAGCTCTGCGGCCACGACCATCGTAACCACAGCTCCAGAAGATCTCACCAAGAAGGACGAAAAACAACACCAGCAAGACGACACGGCGACCACAGAAGGAGACAATGACAAGAACACATCTAATAACACTAAAGAGGAAGAAGGGGACGGCCAGCGCAATGATGTCGCCGACGACGACGAAGTAGAAGTAGAACAACGACTTGAGGCGAACAAGGGCGACGACGACTCGGATGCGAAGCGGTACCGACGCCGACGCTGCGAAGTGCCTGGGTGCTCCAAGTTCGCGCGCTTCAACAATGCGTGCTCGGGCCACGGCGGCCGGCGGCTCTGCTCGCACACCGGGTGCACACGCGTGGCGCAGTTCGGCCACAAGTGCAGCGCACACGGTGGGATCAAGTACTGTAGCGTCGAGGGCTGCTCGCGCGCGGTCCAGTCGCGCGGCTGCTGCAAGACCCACGGCGGTGGCGTGCGCTGCCAGACCCCGGGCTGCGAGAAAGGCGCGATCTCCAAGGGCCACTGCCGAACGCACGGCGGTGGCTCGCGATGCGCCGAGAGCGGGTGCCAGAAGTGGGCGCAGCGTCACGGCTTCTGCGTGCGTCACTCGAAGGGCGAGGAAGGAATGAAAATTGGCGATAGCAGTGGTGGAATCGACGGTGGCGGCAACAGTCTGGAGGTATAAAAGAACGAGGACGTAGGAGTAAGAAAGACATATATGGGGATAAGCTTAGCAACGCTGTTTTTACTAGCAAATGTGCAGATCACAAGAATGCTGCGTGCACGCACTGCCGACACACTGGCTGCCACGTACTCACCGACGTCGTCTCTCGTCTTCATGCGGAGCTGCTAAAACACAAAAACCGGTTAGAAGAGCATTTCTGTCATTTCGCCATTTTCGCCCAAGTGCTGCAATCTGAAAGGAAGCAGCAAAATGGACCTGTCGGCGCTAGCCCCAGCGTTCCTCGCGAGCTTTGCTTCGCAGTGCATCCACAGCGAGCGGCTTCCGCTGTACGCGCCAAGTGCGATCAATACGCTCGGGTCGTTTGTGCACCACCGCCTCACAGGTAGAGCGCTGCTGCTGTTGCTGCATCTACGTAGCTCCTCGCACATGACAGGATTGAGGATTTGCTCACTCGTGTGATTGCACTGTATGTGTATGTGTCGTCATATAGTGGTCGACATCGCATGCAAAAACACCCGCAACAGCTGCTACTCGGGCGACGAGCGCGCGCGGCAGAGCGTGGAGCTCAGGTTCGGCGACTTTGTGGACTTCTACCAGGCGTCGCACGCTGGCCGCGCGCACTGGCTGCAGGACGTCGACGACCTCGAGTTCTACCTGTGCCAGTGCCCCATCGCAGTCTACCGTCCCGACGCGACGTGCACTGAGCCAGTGCTGCCCAGAATCATGGACGACTTCACCATGTAAGCTATCACAACAACAACTGAATCAATAGCATTAGAGCAGTCAGTCCATCAAGCGTGCACTAACATGCCGCTTCACATGTGCCAGCCCCGAGTCCCTCTTGAGCAGTTCCCAGTCGCTGAGCCAAGTGAACCTGTGGATGGCCGTGCGCGCGAGCCGCACAAGTCTACACTACGACGCCTACCGCAACGTGCTCGTGGTACTGCACGGGCGCAAGACCGTGACGCTCTACGCGCCGTCTGAGAGCAGCAAGCTCTACCCGTTCCCCGTGCACTCCAAGTCGGCCAACCACAGCCAGGTGGACGTGACTAACCCGGATTTCACGCGGCATCCGCGTTTCGCGGACGCCAAGGCACACATGCGGGTTGTGGTGGACGCCGGCGACGCGCTCTTCATCCCCGAGGGCTGGTGGCACCAGGTCGACTCGGACGCGTTCACGATCGCGGTCAACTTTTGGTTCGATGGGCTTCAGAAGCAGTTGACCCAGGAGCCGACGATGACGCCGTATTACGCGAGCGTGCTGCTGCAGGATCTGCTCAAGCGCGAGAGCGAGCGGTACCTCGAGGAGCTTCGTACGAGCGCCATGGCGAACGGGCAACAACAAAAGGAACCACAGACAACAGCAGCAGACCTCGTGCTGCGCGTGCTTCATGCACCGCGTCAAGAGGAAAAAGAGAAAATTCTGATCGCGAGTGAGCAAAACCCACGCGAATTTGAGCAGATGCAGCGAATACTGGCGGTTTTGCACGCCTCGGACTGGTGTTTGCTTCTCGAGAACGCCAGCGACGACTTTGTGGTACTGCTCACGACTTCGTGGGAACGAGAGGCAGTGCAAGAAGTAGACAAGATATCAGAGCAGAGTGATGAGCCACTGACGAGCGTCGTGTTCAACGCGTTCCCCGACGGCGGCGATCAGATCCGCAGCGAGTTGCTCGCCAAGAAAGAGACATTCGAGAAGAAGCTGTGCGCGCGCGTGGTCCAAGACACCTTTGGCCTTGACCTTCACCCATAAACTCCAGAAAATCAACGCCATCAGGAATGAAAAGGTGATCGTGACCCGACTCTCTCCACCACCGTGTATTATAGAGAGCTAATAGCTCCGCGTCAATAGGCTTAACGCCACTAGACGATGCGGCCACACGTCGCTTTCCAGATGTCGGCGACGGTCTCGGCGAGCCGCTGGACGATCGAGTACTGCATTGTCGTGACGTGCTTGCGCGGATTCGCGTCCACGACGCAGAGCGACGCGATGTGCACGCCCGTGTGCGAGAGGATCGGGAAGCCGACGTAGAAGCGGATGTTGGCGTCGCCCACCACGCCCTGCAGGTTTCTAAAGCGGAAGTCCATCACGGCGTCGCGCACGAGAAACGGCCGCTTGTCCTGCGCCGTGAGCGCAAAGGCACAGAGCGTCTGCGAGCGCTTGGTCACCACACCGCAGCTGCCGACCGTGCTCTCGGGGCGGCACGCGACCGAGCGGTGCTCGTCGTTCTGGATGACCGAGATGAACGCGGTCATGGCGTCGAACTCCTTGGCCGCGAGCTCGCAGATGAGCGCCATCTCGTCCGTGTTGATGTCGCGCGTCGTGAGGTCGTAGTGCGCGAGACACTGGGAGCGCTCGACCTCGGCGGTGATCTCGGGTGCAGCCAGCGGCGTCTCAGTCTCTTCGTCGTAGAACACCGGGTACTCACGCACGCCGTCGGCCTCGGCAAAGATGCAGTCTTCGAACGCGAGTTCGGGCACCCTCACGTCAAAGCACTGCTGCACCAGGAGCTGCTCGAGCTGCTCGTGCGAGTGCTCGCTCTGCTTGACTTGTTGGTGGTGAGCCGGGTCCTCGTCCAGGGCGATCATCTCGACGGACTGAAAACGACTGCCGTGTCCCCAGTCCTGGTCGAACGCGCCGTGTGTGTGCTTGTGGTGCTGCTCAATCACGGTGGCCGCGCGCGGGTTAAGGTGCTGCAACAGCGTAAGCACAGCGTCGCGCCCGCTCTTGTTGGAGCGCAGCGCGTCGGCGAGGTTGAGCGTGAGCTGGGATTTCGAGCATTGTACGACCCATGTAGTCGCGGCGTCGGCGAAGCTCGTGAGCAGCGCCGGGTCGGGCCACTTGTTGACGAGGCTCATGCAGGGCGCGCAAGCGCGCACGAAGCGGATCACGTACATGTCGCGCTCGCGCTCGATCACGCGTGAGCAGGGCTCGCATGTCCAGAGCCCGCACACGTGGCACAGCAGCGCCTTCCACGTCGCGTTGAAGTCGCGGCCGCAGCACCGGCAGCGCAGGGGCTCGATGGGGGAGGTGAAGGTCAGGACCTGGAAGCCCACGCTGCGTCGGCGCATGACAAGCTGCTGGCGTGACAGGCGCTTGAACACCGGGTGGTCGGACGTCATCGTTGTAGTTTGAATGATGAAGAGCGCTGAGCCAAACAGTGAGATAAATAAGTGGTGGTGATAGCGGCTAACGTGGCAGAAGGAAGGTGCGAAAGATGTGCGGGTACGAGCTCGGGAGTTAATGCGACTGCTTCCAGGAATAGATAGCATTCGGGTGCAACTACCGACAGGAATAGCTCGATAGTAGTCAGATGTGCCCTGAAACGACACAATCGTGTACTCCTGGTGACGCAAATTAACTTGCAAGACAACTATTCCTTGACACAGAAACGGTTTTTGAGTCGAACTCGGTTGACCGATTTGACCGACTTGGTCTTGTCTGTGCACAGTCGACGTCTCGCTGCTCTTCACGCGCGCCGGATCGATCGGCGACAACTATCTGGGAGGTAAGCCATGAGAAGAAATGTCTATGTGGGACTCGAGCTTAATAGCCATGTTACGCTGATTGACCGACTGATTTCTATTGCCACTCAGGAGAGGACATTGACTCCCAGGTTGAAGCATTTTTCACTGAAGAGATCGCCGCGCGGATCGGCACGACGCTCATCTTGATGGCCTCCGACATGGAGGAGATCGATAGGTACAACACGATACAACGTCTTTGTGGTTTGATAACATCGAAATTCGCCCATGTACACTCACTCCTGTGCTCTCTGTTGTTTACCAGGAACACAACGAGGACCGGAGCAGCTGCCGTGCACGCCCGCGGGCATTCGGCACGCCGCAGAGCTCCTGAAGCACACGCTGAGCTCGCAGCTGCGCAGTTTCTCCTTGCGCACATACTGCAGCAGGTCCGCGTACGCGGCGATGCTGGCTTGCTCTCGGCGAGCGCCACCTTGGTGTCAAGTTCGACTAACCCATTTTTTTGAGATGGGTTTAATAAGCCTTATTAATATAAAACCCAACATGGGTTTTACAAACGCCTCGAATATAAATCCATGGTTGTTCTTTTCAGAGGAAGACTGTACGACCTTGAACACCCTTTCGTGGTCGTCCAATCCAAATTGGTCGTCTGCTTGGGCGTGTTCGAATGTTCAACCTGTGACGTCGCGACTCGTCGACGAAGCAACTAGGAATTTGTATGGTGGCGACGGAATCGCGGCCATTCTTCTTGGCCATTGGGGCACGGGGTGCCACTCAGCAACATCTGATGCCATCTCTTCTCTCATCCTGACCACACTCTTCTCTTCGCATTCTGCACGACGCGCGCAACCAGAATAGACACCAAGCAAGCCCATACACGAACAACAATGACCACACGCTCTCGCTCCGCCTCCACTGTGTCGCCCCGCAAGCTCAAGCAGCAGAAGGTCTGGGACGTGACGCCGTCCGAGTTCTCGCAGCTCTGCGCAAACCCGATCCGCAAGATCGTCGACAACATCAAGAAGCCCGAGAACTCGGACAAGGCGCTCATTCCGCTCTCGCTCGGTGCGTATTTTTCGTACAATGCAATCGATGCGATGGCTACATGATGCACGCATTGGCTCTGCTGTGATGGCTATGGCTGACTATTGACTGATTGACTGACTCTCTGATGTGTGTCTATCTGTCTATTATTATTGAGACCAGGCGACCCGACCGTGTTTGGCAACTTTAAGTGCCCAGACGTGCTCGTCGAGGCGATTGTCCGCAATGTCCGGTACGGCGTCGCGCCACCACCGTTCGCTTCCTTATGAACCGCATCAGTTCTGACAGTATGCTGTGCTCTCTTTGTTATGCACCTGTGTACCTGCAGCTCGATGAAGCACAATGGCTACATCCACTCGGCCGGTACGGAGGAAGCGCGTGAAGCCATTGCGAAGAAGTACGGCTGCGACAGCGCGCCACTGACGAAAGAGGTGCGTTATGCTTCATGAGGCGACCTGCTGGTGCTGTTTTCGAGCGTTGGTTCTGACGACATTGGTTCTTGCTCAACAGGATGTGATCATCGCCAGCGGCGGCTCGGGCGCGCTCGACATCGCACTCACCGGTTTTCTGAACCCGGGCGACAACATCCTACTCCCGAAGCCAGGCTTCCCGCTCTACCAAGTGATCTGCGAGACCCACCGGATCGAGTGCAAGTTCTACAACCTCGACGTACGTTCACGGATCGTACTGTTTGCACCTTCATCGCTGCCAATAGCCTAATGAGAATTGTGGTGTTGTGTCAACAGCCTGAGAACAACTGGGAAGCCGATCTGGAGCACATGCAGTCGCTGGTGGACGCCAACACCAAGGCGATTCTCGTCAACAACCCGTCGAACCCGTGCGGAAGCGTGTACTCCAAGGTTCGTCGTGTTTTGTAACGCACAGCTTGCTTGCTGTTGTAACTATCCACACGCCTAACCGAGATCTCTCTGTATGACAGCCGCACCTGGAGAAGATCCTCGCGCTCGCCGAGTTCAACAAGCTCCCCATTATTTCCGTACGTGCTTGTGCGTCTTGCAAAATGGGTCTAGAAACATTTGACTCACAGATTCGCTGATGTAAACACAGGACGAGATCTACGGCGACATGGTCTTCGGAGCGAACATGTTCTACCCACTGGCGGCGCTGACCAAGACCGTCCCTGTGATCGCGTGCGGCGGTCTCGCCAAGCACTACCTCATCCCTGGCTGGCGCGTGGGCTGGATCACGGTGCACGACCGCAACAACATCCTCAAGGACGTGCGCACTGCCTACTTCAAGCTCTCGCAGCTCATTCTCGGTGCGAACTCGCTCGTCCAGAGCGCGATCCCAGACCTGCTCACGCCGGCGCCTGGGAGCGCCGAGGCCGACTCGCTTGCGGAGTTCAAGGCGCACTACTTTAGCACTCTGGAGAAGAACTCCAAGTTCACGACCGACGCATTGAGCAAGATCCCGGGCCTTAAGGTCGTCGTGCCACAGGGCGCCATGTACGTCATGGTCGGCGTCGACACGAGCGTCCTGACGGGCATCAAGGACGACTTTGACTTCACGCAGAAGCTCCTGGACGAGGAGTCCGTCTTCGTGTTGCCTGGCCAGGTACGCGTTTTACTTTCTTGAGCTGTCGGGATGCCGGGATCTTCTGAGCGCTCTAACATCATGACTGTGTTTGTTTTCTTGTGCAGTGCTTTGGCATGACCAACTACTTCCGC
>JAASGT010001209.1:0-10118 GCA_023334315.1 Globisporangium alternatum | reverse complement strand
GTTCCCGTCGGCGGCTGGCAACAAGACCGTCGGCGTCTTCATCTCCGGTCCAGGTGCGATGAAGAACGCAACGGAGCATGCCGTGGCGGACATCGGTTCGCGCCACTTCGACATCCACGAGGAAGAGTTCGAGCTATAAGCAGCAATGCTCTCGCACTCGATGGCCGTTATTTGCCTCGGACATTGTTTCTCTCTGCTGCAGCTGCTTCACATTTCACATTGTCTATTCTAGCTGCCCTTACTGAGATCTTCTCACATAAACGTTGCATTTCCTTTAACTCCAAAACATATACGCTCTGTGCGTTGAAATGCTTGTGTTGTCTCTCATGAAATGGCTTTTCCTACCGCAACAATTAGAGTACAGGGCACTGAACTTTCGACAGTGGACGGTACAGATCGCTACTGTAGGAACTGTGCATCCGAGACTGTCCTCTCGACTTGCAAAAAAGCGTTGTTCGACTTCGCTGTTCGTGATTTACGGTACTTTTACTACATCACAGGATCTGAGACAGTGCAGTTTGAGAAAGTTTATAAAAAAGCCAGATGCTGGGTTTAGGATTTTCTCGATCGAATCGCTTTTCAAGCGCTCCGACGGACATGAGAGAACCAGAGAGCGTCATCAGTGTTCCTTCTAGGCCGATTGAAAAGCAGTGAGACCAGCAGTGATAGTGCATTTCAGCAGTAGCAGCAATGTAGTCAAGAGGAGACGACACAACGAATGTGAGTAAAAATCGTGTATATATGCAATTACAAGTGCCGAGTGGTGGGTTTCACCTAATCTACAGCTCAAACTCTTCCTCGTGGATGTCGAACTTGCTGGAGCCGATGTCGGCGACGGCGTGCTCGACTGACGACTTGAGCGAGTGTGGACCGGACACGAAGACGCCGACGGTTTTTTCGGCGGACGATGGGTTGGACGTGATGAACGACTGGTGGCTGATGTGCACCTCGCGAAGCACCCCAAGCAGGTCTGGGCGGTGGCCGATGGACACGTTGTACTGCGCAATCAAGTCGCGAAAAGTGTGCACGTCCGACGCGTACACGTTCGGCGTCGATGGCACCACGGCGTCGCTTGGACCCTTTTGCGCTGGGGTCGCTTCGATCGTCTTCTTCTGCATCATGCACTCGGCGTACACAAAGGCGAAGACGAGCAGCGAGCAGACGAAGAAGACGATGATCTCCACAAAGTTCTGGACGATCCAGAGCTCCTCGTTGTGGCCTTCGATCTTTCCGCCGCCGTATTCGAGGATCACGGTAAGCAGCACGGCCACAACGAAAATCACGACGTACGTGAGGGACTTGTTCACGCGCGAGCTTAGAGGCTGCGCAAACGCCCGGTGCACACCGCTGTTGTAGTGCGTTGGCGTCAGGTTGTTCACGCGGTGAAGACGCTCGTGGTCGATCTTCTGGTCGAGGAATGCTTCGGCCGGTTCGCACGTCAAGCTGAAGATCAGGCTGAAGTACGCCTCCTGAGGGTCCAACTCTTTGATCTTGAGCAGAATCGGGTGGATCTCTTCGAGCAAGGACAGCTCGCGAAACGTGAAGATGAAGTACACCTTCTGGGTCGGCTGTTCGTGGTGTGATAGCATCGCCACCATGTCGTCCAAGATGGCGATCAGAGGGGTGACGCCCACGCCACCGGCGATCAGGCAGACCGTCGAGTAGTCCTCGTAGAGCTCGAGCGACGCGCCGTGGTAGCCATCCATGTACACCGTTGGCAACACGTTGTTCTGCTTGCATTCATTGCAGTATTCCACTAGACCGTGGGTCCAGTCGCCGAGCGACTTCACGATGAGCGCCAGCGACGTCGCACTCGTTCGTGGCGACGACGCGATGGTGAACGGGTGCCACTGGAGCTGCGACACTGACGGCACGTTCAGGTACACGAACTGACCGACCTTGTAGTCACCTTCACGTAGCGCCGAGCGCGTGATGACGATCTTCACGAACTCGTCCGAGAGCGACGTGAACTCAGTCACCTGCACCGCCGTGAGCGAGTTGGTGGTCGAGATGAAGCGGTTGATCAGGTAGAGCATCACCGATGGGAAGATGAACCAGATGGCGCCGCCCCAGTGGAGCGCGATGAAGAATATTGCGAGGAAGAAGAGCTGGTGGATGTAGTAGAACGCGTTGAAGTAGTTGCGACGCACGTACGGAATCGACGAGAACGAGATCACGAAGAAGATGATGAGCGCAAGTTCGCCGAAGACCGCGAGCCAGCGGTCCCAGCCTTCTTCGTCTTCCTTCAGCGAGCAGTGGAGGCACGGCAGCGTCTTGTGGACCCACTTGCCCTGACGGATCCACATCCAGTAGTACGCGATGCAGTGAGCAAGTGCAGTCAGCACCGTGGACATACCAAACCAGCGGTGGTATTTGATGCCGTTGGCGTACGAGATGTTGAGGAACTCCATCCAGGCCGAGTTGCGGGTCGATGGTAGGAACAGAAACGCGACGTTGAAGAGGCAGTTGAAGCCCAGGCTGTTGCCCGCCATGTCGAAGTACTTGTCGGTCTTGATTTTCTTCTTGCTCTTGAGCGCGGACGCCTGCGCGTTGTGCAGACGACGCATGTAGCTGTGGTAGAACACGAGGACGTTGCCGCCAATGATGAAGAGCAGGAAGAGTAGCTCACCGTAGCTGAACCACGACACTTTGCCGAACATGCTCGGCTTGCGACGCAAGATCTGCGCCATCTTGAGAATGTAGCGTGAGGTGATGCGACGCACGTTGAAATTGCGCAGAAACTCGAGTGCGAGCAAGCCGACCAGGAACGGGAGCAGGCAGAACAGGAAGAAGTAACCTGGACGCACAAATTCCGAGTGATTTCCCCACCACTTGGTCATCGTCGGCTTGAGGTGAATCCAGTACACTGGCGCAGCGTACGCGAGCTGGCCGAAGATGTAGAGGAAGATCGCTGCGAAGATGATGAACTGCGCGAGGCTGCCGAGGTACCAGTGCTTCTGAGCCCACGCGGCAGGGTCAAAGCGCTTGATGCCGCTGCGTTGCTCGGTCTCAGGGGTCTTGAGCGTAGCGTAGCCGCCGACCGGGTTCGGCGTGAGCACGACCGATGCTGTAACAGGAGCCATAGGTCGTCTTCTTCTTCTTGCTTCCAGTGACTGGTAGAACGCTTGAGCTGGAGAGGGAGAATCGAGGAATGGTCGCTACGGTCTCTCAGCTCTGGCTCGCAGCCGACAGCTAAGCAAAGCGTTTCTCGAATTCACACAGAGATACGACCAGCGTGTAGAGTCCTGGAAACGGCAGAGCCACTTGCACCACCCAAACAAGAGCCACTCGACAGCACGACCTTCAAAAGGGCGTCCCGATCCCACTATGGAGCAGGCGTTCGCACAGACAGCGTGATTTGACAGACGAGTTTCTCAGACTCGAAGCGCTTGGTCCCTCGCCACCGATCAGTGATTGCAGCGCCTTCGCTGATGAGCTGAACGCAGGCTTTCGCAATCATCCGCGTCCATGGTTGCAGCGTCACCGCCGAAACCGTGATCACATGCGTCACAGTCTCCACTGTGGGCTTGTGAAGGGAGACGAGTTGCTCGCTCCTGTGATTGGTGGACAGGATCGGATCCATGAACGCTGCCACGTCGCCAGGCCCTGTCTCTGCGCAGATGAGCTCACCAGATGTCCAGGCTGGTCTCAGCGGTGGCACGCGGCCCGGGTGCCGATTGGTTGGGAAGAGTGGATCACGGAGTGATGGTTCAGATGTTAACTGATCCCAAGACGTACGCCTCCAGCCAATCAGCGACCGGGAGCCAGCATCTTTGAAGAACGTGCCGCCAACAAGACCTCGTCAATGGGTGCAAAGCGGATTGATTGGCGAGCAGCGCGTGCCATTCTGGAGTCAAAGGTTTCAGATCTTTGCAGTCTGTTCAGACTCCAAGCAGACTTGGTGCAAGCACGCGACCTGCTCTTTTTGGCGACGCGCGAATGGGGAGCGGCAAATTGGACAAGCTCGGCTGGTGCATGCTGACCTTTGTGAGATGTGCGAGGAAGTGGTGGTCTAGACATCCCTGTAAGCTGCGTTGTTTACAGGTAGAGAGATTAGTGCGTGTATCTGAGCCGAAGCGGCTCAAAGCGTTGGACTCCGCAGCACATCCTCAAAGATCACGCTGGAAGAGACGGGAGGGCAAGGATAATCTTTGTAAGCTGTCTTTGGAAATCAAATCAGGCAAGAGCAATGCAACGCATCAACGATACTGTAGTTATGTCATTGTTGCTTTAGGAAGTCTTCGCATTGCTCATGTTGATGAAGCTGATCGCCAAAGGAGACAAGATCTTGAAAATTTATCGAAACAGAGTCGAACCATTTGCTCACAAGGACTGCCAACGCCTTCATACTCATGGAACCAGCGACTTCCACAGACCCGCCAAGGCACCGGATTTGTCGTTTGGACTGTACAGAACAGCAGCAGCTGTGAAGCGCCACTGGACTGTCGTTGAACTCAGCAGCGAGTAGCAAAGCCTGGTGCAAATCCCTTAAGATATGCTGTCTGCTGGACGCTTGGACCTCCCGGCTCTCCATCGTACGCACTCACAGATGCAGTCAGCCAAAGTGTGTTTCAATCTACGCTCTAGATTACCTAAGTGCGAGCAGCACCAGCGCCATTGTAGGTTCCAGTTGTAGTGCTGACGATTCCAAAGCGCTACGTGTCAAGAACTGTTTATGAAAGCCTGCGATGCTGCTGCCAGTTGTCCAGGATAGATAGTTTATATCGTATTCAGTGGTGGTGCTGGTGGGCTGAACTGAGACGGGAGACTAACCAATCCGAAGTGGTGGAATCATGCGCGCACTCAGTGTTGATTGGCTAAATATCATCTTCATGCAGAGACCGTCCAGTTGGTCAGCACAGTGCGTCATATAATTAAACAGGTCGGCGGATATAGTAACCTTACTAAGCTAAGCGATTGAGTACCCAACCTATAGAGGTATGTCGACGAATGTGAAGTGTATCCAAGTCAAAAGTTTCAATGGTTAGAATCGATTCGTCCATTGAAATTGCCAGCATCAATGCGATTCCGAATCATTCGGCATCCTCGTCATTCCCACCACGCTTTTCTACCAAAGAACACTGCTTAGGCATTCGAGAAAGAGAGAGGGTAGGCGGCAAGAGATCGCAAGTGTAGACGCAACTGGTGGTCCAATGCTTCTCTCGGTCCAGCTGCGTGATGTGGACCTAAACGATGTGCTGCCAAGCCACCCCTCTTCTTTCCGGACTGAAATAATACCAACACAGCAAAAAAACCCGGAGCAATTGCGCCGGTAGCCTCGTGTTAATCACTTTGACAACTGTCCATTAATCTCTGCCTTGCTATGCTTCCAGCCAGCACCGCCAGTATTGCGTATCAACCCACTTCTCGATCCGCCGTCTCTCTTGTCAGAATGTGGTCGCTTAGCGTCCAATTCGCAGCCGTGGCATTCTCACTTGTTCAGCTGCCACGGACCCTCCCTCTCTCTCACTCTTGGTCATCACTGTCATCATCGTCACTCTTTTCGTCGTCAAGCAGCCGGATCTCTTCTTCTCTGATCCACTTCTTCATGATGAATGTATCGACCACCAGCTGCGAGACGCTGCATCCATCGCCCCTGCCATTGTGCTCGATCAAGTCGCGCTGGAGCTCGAACCTGCGACCGCATCGTTCACAGCGCCTGACTGGCGGCGAGGTCTCGAGGCGCGTTTGTGTTTGCAGAAACTCTGTTTTCGCAGTGTCTGCAGCGGTTTTGATCATGAGTTTCTTGACGAACTCGCGCTCGAGCTGTTGCTTCTTCCCCAAGAGCCAGAAGAGCAGCCCGTGGCTCTCGAGCACGAGTTTGTCCAGTCCGCCTGAGAGGAATGATGACGATGCCGAGGTGGACGGCGACTGGGACGCCTGATCGTGCTGCTTCTGCCACCATTTCTCGAACTCCTCGCATGTGACGCGTCCGTTGCCGTCCTCGTCGAGGTCGTCAAAGAGCCCGCGAATCTGCGCTGTCGACAGTTTTGCGTGCTTGCTCAGCTTGACGCTTGCCGCTCCCTGTTTGTTCCTGGTGATAGTCGTGTCCTTGACGCGCAGATACGAGATCATGAGCTGGAACTCGTCGAGGTCTAAAGTTCCCGAGCCGTCCAAGTCAAAGGCCGCAAAGCAGTTACGCAGCCGCACCAAACTCGCATCAAAGTCTGATTGCGGGCTGTCATTCGTCGTATCCGTTGCCGCAGTAGACGCAGCAAGATCGGCGTCGTCCTGCGTTTGAGCAGCACTGGTTCTCTGGATAGCCGTGTTGGCAAGCTTCACCTTTGCTCGCCACACAGTCAGCTCTCGCTTCACCAGCTGGGAGCCCATAGAGGTCTTGAAGAGAATCTGGAAGTCGGTGTGTTTCTGCGCGTCAATCTGCTCCATCGCCTGCACTTCGCGCTGCATGACGCGCAGATTGCTCTCGCGCTTCTTGCGAAACCACGCGACGCACCAGACCAAGTGCACGAACAAGCATACTTTGGTCTTCGCAACCCAGCGGACGCAGACCCAGTGGCGCCGGATCGCCTCGTGGATGCGCTTCTTACGCGCGGTGAAGAGCTTCTCAAGGTTGCGCACGACCGTGAACTTGGCCTGAGCTCGGCGGAGTCCAAGAGTGATCCATACTGGGACGAGACCTTCGATCAGAGGCTGCAAGACGTCCTTCTGCCAGCTGATGTGCTTGCGAAAGCGCCTTTGGATGGCTAGTGCAGCTGCTTTTCGCTCCCGATGCCACTTCACGAAGCGCGGGATGAACCTGCGACGAAAGACGCGGATCGCGATCGCCAAGCGCCGCACCTGAGCCAGGATGTCGACTCGAAAGCACATAGTTGTGTAGCATTTTGCAATCTGTCGTGTCCACGCGTGTGCCTCAGCTGAGAATGGGTACTTTGTTGGCTCGGATGGAGTTCCATTTTGATCCTGGTTTGCTTTGCTGAGAGAAACAAACCGTGTCGCGCTCAAGTGGTGCTTCAGTTGCTCCTCGCGGTCGCAAAATGTCGTGGCGCTAAGCGGTCGTGCGAGTCGGGATCGAACCTCGTTCTGCCAAATGTCGCCCTTGATCTTGTCTTCGAGGTGGGCGCGAAGCGTGGCGTGCATCTGTGATAACAATGCATACAGAGTGAGGACGCGCTGATGCTAGAAAAACAGCGATGAATCCTTGATAAATGTGCGGCTCAATGTACGCACCTCATTGGAAAGGATCGGCTCAATGGGGAGTCGACTTGAAATGCGCGCTTTGTACTTGAGGGCCTCCTGTCGCTGCTTTGGTCTCGTATAGAGAGGCTGACACATACTTGCACCTGCGATTGGCGGGATCTTCGTTGAAGGCGACGAGCTGAGACTATGGTGCACTGCTGGCGGGGTTTGGTTGCCCAGGTGCCCAAATCCGCTGGATCTGATAGTCTTGTCCATCAAAGCACTCACCGCCAGCTCTGCTTGCAGTGCAACGACCGGGTGGGAGATTGTCGTCAATTCTTTATCAAGTGATCTCTGAAGGCTGCTGCTGCTGTTCAGCTCCAGGAACGTCATGGATGTCACGTACGAGGCAGTCGCTTCCTCCATCCATTTCGACTTCATCGCTCTCGTCCATTTGTATTGAGTACTGGATAGCGGGTCCAGTTTGCTCGCTCGCGTGGGGCTTTTCCGCTTGCACTGAACGCTTTTCGTGGGGCTGTGGCGGCATTTGGTGATGGTTTCTTGTGTTGCAGACGCCAGGCTCGAGAACTTTGGTGACGCGGAGTAGATCGCACGCTGGACGTCGTGGTTCGATTGTGACGCCATGAGAGAGTCAAGAGGAGCAACAGAACCGACGCGCTGGCATCAGTTTGGAGTCGTGGATGTGAGGTCTGGGAACAAAAATAGGCTCGAACCATGTTATTGCTCGCCGCTGCAATAACTGATTCCCTGAAGAGTCACAGACAAGAAAGGGAATCGCGTTTTCCTGTTTCTGCAGGCACCGACGGATGAGCTTCCGACAGCTGCCAGCCACCTATTGCATTGAAGGCTGCGCCTTTTAGTTCTTGTAGCTCAGTCTCGAAATCCCTCCAGATAGAAAGCAAGCCCGTCACTCCACTTCCATACATCCAACCAACTCAATAAAGCAATCCCCGCAAGCAGAAACATTGGAAAAATAAATTGGCATGCTGGGGCTAGTGATCAATCAGCGTGGTGTGGCGGCCGAGACGGGCAGTGAGTGACAAGTGCAGCTTATCAGGTCGCGCTGTGAATGGACCGCTTTCGATGCACCGTTTCGATGTGTATTTGTAATTAGTAGGAGAAACGATCTAAGCCTGCCCTCGATATAAATGCGTTACAACATCGAGTTTACCATCCACGATGCCAAAGAATTCCTCCTGGTTGTCGACCCGTTGGCACTGCACGAGCCTTCAATCTTTCTCTAAATGAAAATGATTCACTGTCATTATTGAAGTTCTTACATCCGTCATCAACTTGATCGCCTTCCTTGTCTGTGTCTGGTTCCTTGTCCGCCCAAGTATCTCCAAATCTGATCAGCATGCTGTGGAGTGTTGCACACACTACAGTCCAGCGCAGAAACTTTTGCATATCCTCTTTAGCGTTGACCTGCACTCGAAGCTTCTTCAGTGACGACCAGCGCCCTTTCAACATTTCAATAGTGTGCTCGTTTACAACGCGGGCGTGTGCGAGGCAGGTGTTGAAGGCTTCGTTGTCATCGCCCATCATGGTTAAGCGATACGCTGAAACCAGTGTTCTGGGCTCTGTCAGCTGAATACGCAGAGTCTCCAATGATGTACTGACCCAGAAACAAGTAGTGCGACTTCAGATGCTGTTTCGACAGCTACATTTCATTGTACATGGTGCTGTCCGAGCATGATCCCGGCCAACCGCAGCAAAAAGTGATGGTTCGTCTGCAGTCGTCGTAGATGATCTGAATATTCACGCTGTATCGCTGATTCCTGCCGAAATAGCACTCGCCGTCGACGGCGGACTTCTGCGATAGCGGGGTCGTTGTGCCGTCGATGAACCCGGCACATCCGTTGAATCCTTGCAGCCCCATTCTTCGAGAGACCTTTTTCGCTTG
The DNA here is from genome assembly GCA_023334315.1 of Globisporangium alternatum. Classification (NCBI taxonomy): domain Eukaryota; phylum Oomycota; class Peronosporomycetes; order Pythiales; family Pythiaceae; genus Globisporangium; species Globisporangium alternatum. The sequence goes on along the minus strand of JAASGT010001209.1, from coordinate 1,057 downwards.
CGCTTATTCGGCCAAACGATATTTTTTTCGCAGTGTCGTTTAGCGCAGTAGTAGCTCGAGAGATGTAGAGATCGAGAGTTCCCTTCCTGACTTTCCAAATCTTGAGTGTTCGCCCAAGCGAAACTCCGTTGCCGTAGTTGCCGAGACGGTTAAGCGTGGCGGCCAACTGAAGCCAAACTGGTGCTTGTGGGTTGCGGTTATTATTGTAGAAGACTGAGTGACTCTCGAGCTCGGACCGGATGAACTCGAATGCGTGTTTGGAAGTGCGTGTAAGCTGCTGAAAGCGCTCGTCTGGCTGCGCGAAGAAGTAGTTGTTGGCGAAGTCCTGACTTTTGGGGTAAAGTTGCCGCTTGTACAAGTACCTACTTGCTTCGACCACGCGTAGCAATTCAGCAAGCTCGTCTAGCGGGCTGTCCACTTCGTAGTCGTCGGTGAAGAGCGACAATGGACCTTTCGAGTCAAATTCTTTTTCGTCTTCATCCACGATCATGAATGCCATCGTGTTCACAGTGTCTTTCAGCAGCCGCTGTCGATCCGTTATCTTTGACATTTCGTTTCTTCTCGAGCGAAGGTCAGTAGCAGTAGTGGTGAGCGGTTTGCAGGCACGCCGATTCCGAGACCAGCAACATGGAGATGGTGACGCAGAAGACGCTGGTGATCACGCGCGCCGCGGTTGTCGCGACTGTCGATGCGGTTGCGATGGTCGTGATGACGATGGCGGAGCCTGATGGCGTGGCACGCAGCATTGCTTATTTTCACAACTTCAACTTCGAGTGCGGAATTGAGTGCAACGCGCAGAAATCACCAGTTCAAGTCTGATAAATGAAGAGCGCGAGTAACTGGGACGTATCAAAACTTGCATCGGTTGCATGTTATTTGCTTGGCAATTGGCCAATTATATTTTAGCATGTGATTTCTAACTTTGACCCTATACAGTGCACGTCAAAAAGTTAAGGACAGCAAAAAATAATTGAATTATATGGATTTGTTTTTGAGTTTTGTGTTTGCGGACGAGCTTTTTTTAGTGTGTTAGAGAACGTCATTAGGACACTTTTGT
>JAASGT010001208.1:0-10120 GCA_023334315.1 Globisporangium alternatum | reverse complement strand
GTAAAACCTCTAGGAGCCCTTCGGGTGCATTTCAAGTAGCAGCAGGAACCAGGACTGCATTTCTAATCAGTTGCAAATTTACCTTCCACCACTCAAGTCGCCTCCTCTTCCGTCCAAGTCGCTTCCTCGTCTCGAAGCCCAAGGCCCGAGACTCAAGACTCCAGGATCAAGCATCGGCTCACACCTCTGTGCGAGTTCCGTTTGCTCTACGCTTCCTCAATGGTCAGATTCACTCAGCTCTTCACTCTTGCAATAGCCGAGTTGGACTGAGTCCTGTTATAGTGAACCTGATGTTCCTCGTGGTGGATAAGGCGTGCGGGCAGCCGGTCGAGTGAAAAATTGCTCTTCACGCGTGTGGGCCACAGCGGTTGATGCCTGTTGGTTCACGTGGCTCCACACGTAGTACCGATACCTTGGCCACCGTGCTTATCAGGTGTCTCACATCTGCAGGTTCGAGATCCCCTCGTCTGAGAAACTCCTCCTTGTAGAGTAGCTCTATGGCTGCCGTGTCGAACACGCGGTCAGCATCCGGGCTCAAGGCGTCCGTGGCCTGAAGCCGAATGAAGTCTCTGCCGAAAGCCATCGACATTCCACCCCCAAATGTCTCGATCCTCCGGACAGATGTAGGAGAACTCAACGATCTGGGATTTTTCGTCGCAATTGATCATGTGGGCAGACGTCAGCAGACGAGAGGCCCATTCCGAGGCGTCCTTGTTGTTTGCGTTCGCCTGAAGCATAGCGTGACCGAAGTGCCACTTCGTGCTGACTGCTGGCAGGATGAATCCCACCAAAAGTAGCGCGTACAGGCGAAAGCCCAGGTTCTTCCGGTAATACGTTCAGAATGCGTCGCGTTCCTCTCCGATGTGCGTCTCCGTGATGAACTTGGGAGGCTGTTCCAGGTGGATGTGTCGGTCGGCCCAGAGGAATAGAGTATCTTTCTCTAAGTCGGTCATGGCACGTTGTCTGCCATAGAGGCGAAGTCGATAGTCGCGGCAAGCGCACTCGTACTGTGCCGCGTACTTGGTCTCATCTAGATGAACAAGTGATGCTAGTGGCGGCGCTGCAGCATTGTTATTCAGCTGGAGGCGCAAACGTGCCACCCAGCACTAGACCACACCGAGGTCGCAGGACGCGTTGTCGCAGAGGCAGTCCTGATCAGCGAAGAAGACTGTCCGGCAGGAGATGTCTCATTGTAAGGGACGCTGTATTACGACAGTCCCTCGAACACGGCAAACACGTTTAGCGTGTACGAGGAAGCAATATCCCGACTTGGAGGGAGAAAGAACGACTTGAGGGCTTGAGGGTAGATTTGCAACTGAATTGAGAAACTGTTATGGTTCCTGTCGCTACTCCTAATTAGCCTCAAGGGCTTCTTCTTTCTTTTGAGGAGGTCGGAGTTCCTCGCCATTGATTCCAAGCATCATCGGTACGCCATCAGAAGGTACGACGTTTTCCTCGAGTACTCGAGTGAGTACCTACCAAGCCCAGCGCGCGCTGCTACAAGTGTGTCGATCAAGTTTCGCGGTTCCAAGAACGATCAAGGTGGTGAAGGCGTGATGCGAGTGCTGACGCGATCCGGCTCGTGTTGGTGCTGTCCAGTCAAGGCGGTGCAGTTCTTGGTCTCGCACCACATCAGCATCGGCGCCGACCAGGATGATCTACTCTGCCAAATCTCAAAATTGTCGAGCCTGCAAGCCCAAGCATTGGCAAGAGCTCTCAAAGTGGCTACAAGAGACGCACGTGAAAACGACGCAGTCTACGGCCTTCACTCGCTGTGCAGTGGTGGAGCGACAGCGATGTTCAAGTCCGGCGTGAACAACCACACGATCAAGCAGCTCGGCCGGTGGAAGTCCGACGCGTACGAGAGATATACAAGAATGAGTGCCCGAACAACTGAGAGTCTCGCCAGCGCGATGGTCGGACAAGCGCAGCGCTAAAAACACATTTGAGGCAACCTCCACGCCACACTCTGGCAGCGGAGGCGCTGTTAGCTATCAATATGGTTTAGAGCTGGTGTTGCCAGCCTTCCCCGAGTGTGCAAGAAAGTCGGGATTATATCGAAGTACTACCGAAAATGTCGACGTTGAATTAATCAGATCGTTTTTCTTTATACTGACAGCAGTCCGTCAATATAAAAAATCACGACGGACCTGTGCATGGTGTTCGCGAATAAGGACAAGATGACGATGCTGAGCAAGATTGGCGCGATCGACCGCTTGAACGAGATACACGGACACTTCCACTGACTCAGTCTCACACTAATTTCGCGATCAGATCCTCATGAGGACAGCCTCGTGGTCGATTGATTCATTTAAGAAAAGCGATCATATCATGATCACTCAAGAGATTTGCTGTTCACGTGACCAGCACGACGATTTGGCTGAAAAAGATCGCGAGGCGGACACCAAGTGGAAAGATTCATCTGTTTGACTGCTCTTTTCTAGTCATGTGTTGTTGCTATCACCTATATGCCGTCATTCTCGGCAATGTAGTTATTTGAGTCAACATTGTAGAGTTTATATCAAGTTTGCGTAAATACAGGATTTCTTGTTGTCAGATTCGATAGTTCTGTGTATCTGTTATGTGAAGAGATTAATGAAAATGATAGATAAATTGCAGCTCATCGTAAATGGAAGTCGTTCGCTGTTAATTTGCTACGAACTGCATGCATTTCTCTTATCGTCCTCCCGTTCTTCCCGAAAGCAAAGCCCTCTTGCGATCATCACGCGTCCACATCCTTTCGAATGTAACGAGGCTTCAACTCTGATTGTTGAATCGATCTCCTTTCTCACGCTGTCTGCTTCCAGCCCTCAGACCTCCAGGTTTTCCTTTTTCTCCCAGGACCTCCTATTCGATCCAGTAGAGAGATAATCAATGAGATACGAGTGAGGATGTGTGGAGAATCTCCCAATCTCGTATCTCTATCTTTCAGACAGCCGATCACGTGAGCGAGTCCCCCTAGGTACTGTCTCTCCTCAACTCACGCACTTCGACCATCTCGTGAGACCGTACTATCGATTTCTACGTCCACGGGGGTTCGATTGACTCCACAGTCAAAGCATGGTGAGCTCTACAGTAATACCTTCAAGCTCATCGTCGACGGCTCCGCGCGGAACGCATTTCACGCCTGCGAGCTCGAGCCGCTCCAGTCTCCAAGTCTCCTGCAAGAGTTCCCGGCCTCTGTGATACTTCAGCCGTCTCGCAACAAGCGAAACCTCTAGCCCCGCACGATGAACGTCACGACGGGATCGGATCGCAGCACTGAAGGGTTCATGGCAACGAGCGCCACCGGTGTCGCCGAGGGCAGAGGTGGAGGCGTCGTGCTCCTGCCATCGCCCAATGACGTAAACACGCACCACTACCAGATCATAGACAAGCTCTACGGATCAGCCTACGACGAGCTCGAGGTCAACGGCTCGAGCACGCTCCACCAGTGTGCACTCAGCTGGCACAACCTTTCGTTCTCGGTACGCCACAAGCACCGACACACCGGGCTCTGTCAGCGCCACACGACCTCTACAACGCACAAGGATAGTGAAGTTCCCGCTTCAACGCTCAAGCTCGACGATGACCAGCACTGCATCCTCAAGGGCATCTCGGGCCGGTCAGCGCCAGGCGACCTGACGGCGATCATCGGTCCGTCGGGCGCGGGCAAGACGACGCTGCTTGATCTGCTCGCGAGCCGCCTCGACGCGAGCGACGGACTCGTGCGCGGCGTCGTCGAAGTAAATGGCCGGCCGCGCGACCCCAAGATGTTTCGCTCCGTGATGAACTACGTCTCCCAGGACATGGCGTTCCTCGGCTCCTTCACGGTGCTTGAGACGCTGCAGATGGCCGCGGGGCTCAGTCTCCCAGCGCACATGCCGCAGCTCGCGCGCGAGATGCGTGTGCACGACGTAATCGATGCCATGGGCCTGCGCAACTGCGCGCGCACGCGCGTGGGCGATGTCTTCCATAAAGGCATCTCCAACGGCCAGCGCAAGCGACTTGGAATCGCGATCGAGCTGCTCTCGAACCCGTCTATCTTGCTGCTGGACGAGCCAACTTCGGGGCTCGACTCTTCCTCCGCACGTCGCGTGATGGAACACATCGTGCGGTTGTGCAAGGAAGGGAAGAACGTCGTGTGCACGATCCACCAGCCATCGTCGGCGATCTACGAGATGCTGACGAACCTCGTGGTCCTCTCCATGGGCGAACTCGTGTACTTTGGGCCGACGAGCGGTGCGCTCACGCACTTCTTCGCTCTCGGACACGTCTGTCCGATGTATTCGAATCCGGCCGAGTTCTTCGTGCACCTCGTGAACAAGGACTTCCACGACCAGCTGAGCATCATGCCGTTCGTCACGGCCTGGCTCGAATCTAGTGAGGCGAACCGTTTGCAACTCGACATCGCGCGCGACCGCGCCAAGTTCGGCACCTTCGACGACCAGGTACTTCAGGCGCTTGCGCCGTCGGCCTGGAACCAGTTCTGCGTGCTGCTGCAGCGCAACTGGGTCAACAACTGGCGCAACCCGGGCGTATTCTGGATCCGCGTGCTCATGTACCTGCTGCTCTCGCTCATGGTCGGCACCATGTACCTGAGCTCGAACGCCAACATCACGATCGAGGCCATGGTACCGCTGCTCTTCTACGTGCAAGCTTTTCTCGTGTTCATGTCGGTCGCAGCCATCCCGGCGCTCATCGAGCAGCGCGCGGTCTTCCAGCGTGAGGTGCTCAGCAACTCGCTCAGCCTGTTGAGCTACACGAGCGCCAACCTGCTCGCGGCGCTACCTGGGATTGCGTTCATCTCGCTGCTCGCGACCGCGATCGTCGTGTATTTTGCCGAGGTGCACACGTTCGGATCGTTCTTCCTCAACCTCACGCTCTCGCTCGTGGTTTCCGAGTCGCTCATGCACGTGCTGGGCGCCGCGGTGCCACACTACATCATCGGCATTGCGCTTGGCGCCGGTCTCTTTGGCATGTTTATGCTCTGCGAGGGCTTCATGGTGCCCGCGCACTCGATCCCGGACTACTGGCTCTGGGGCTACTACATCGCCTTCCACACGTACTCGTTCGAGAGCTTCATGTTTGAGCACTTCGCGCACGTCGACACGCCCGAGGCCTGGCGCGTGCTCGAGCAATACGATATGCAGAACGTAAACGTGCGCAAGAACATGTTCATTCTCGTGGGCTACGCTACCGCGCTCCAGGTCGCGTTCATCGCCATTCTCTACTTCTTCCGCGGCGGACGGCGAAAGTGAGCGAAGTGCTACAGTGCGTCAAGTGCAGCCCAAAGAGCTACGTGGCAGGTTGTGTGCCCGTGTTTGTGGATGAATGGAGGTGGTGTAGGAGTGGCATGTGTTCGTAAATCGTGAATGGAATGATTCAATGGTAAAGCGCCTTGACTCGATTGGTCGTTGTTGGGAGGGCGCAGGAACCTACTGAAGAAGCGCAGGTGCTCTAGTTAGCGAGCCATTTCCAGAGTTCAAAGAGTTCCAGACTCTTGGTCGTCGTTGAGGCAGCCAGCATTGATGAACCTATAGCACTGGTGGAAACGACAAGATCCGGCAGTGCGTGCCATTACACACTCGCTTGGATTCGTGCACATACCAAATATGTTGACGCCTAAGTAACTCGGATTATATTATGTGGATTCGATTCTCGTCTTTAGCTTGTGACTCGAGAAGCAATATATACTGTAGCTGTTGGTGCTTTCAGAGGTGACAGATTTCGTTCGAGTGGTGGCGGAGGTAAAGAACGGGACAGTACTATACTACTCGACAGGTTCTGTGGGCTACGAGCTCCTATTCGAAAGGGGATTGGAGGACCCAGAGCAGATACGGAGTCCCGACGAGACCCGCCTATGCGATGTCAGTCCGTTCTCTTCTTCGCTCCGTCACTCGAGCAATTCTCAAAGTATCACTCCCAGTGCTGCTGCTGCGCATTCTCCTTATCCGGGTACATACCGTATGCAGAGGTAACCAAAGTGCGAAGTATCAAAAGTGATACAAGTAGATCATCTCGGAGAGCCGTCTACAGTAGTTTGTAAAGCTGATACATAACCATAAGGATAACCATCGACCACTACACATTAGGTCAGCGTACGAGCCTGGATGCACTGTTAGGTATCGACAACACATGAGATGATCGCCAAATTACAATTTATCTATCATCCTGGTGTTATGCTTGGAGGCTAAACCGAGGTGATGCGGTGTGAAGCCATTCGCCGCGCACCGCCAAGGTGTGTTCCTTGGGAGAGAAGATATGATAGTGGATACCGCGAGGCAATGTTAATGGCCCAGTGCGCGGCATCGGAGTTGTGATGCTCGACGAGAGCCAGGAGAGGCCTGACCCGTGGCGCGTTGACCTGCTGTGACACAGCCGTGACTATCGCCACATCCTCGGTACTAAAGTAAGCCATTTTGTTGGAAGATCGTCAGTGGCCCTGAACATCTCCAGCTCGTCGGTTTACAGACTCGTTTCTCTGTATAAGCAGGGTTGCAAGTCGCACATCGTGGGGCTCGCCGAGTCGCTGTTGAAGGACTGTCCTAGCGCAATCGCCCACGACGTGGAGCGGCCGGAGACGGCGCCGTTGCAATCGCTGCTGTCGAGATCCACGACAATACAACAAGATGGTAGCCTGCCAAGGTATCCCTCGTGGCGAGCGCAGCGATGGACAATCACAGGGCTCAAGGAAAAGCCCCAACAATCCATCTCATGTGGAAATCTAGTGATGGTAAACATGGACTCCTGGTAAACAAGCAGCGCTCAAGCGCTCAAGCGCGCAAGCCAACAGCGGTCGTGGGTGTCGGCAGCCCACTCGGCTATTAGGATATCGATCACATCCTTGTATCAAATACAGCACTTACTTCTCTACAACTTTACCAAAAGGATCTCTTTACATGCAGACGAATTACTGCATGGCACACACTGTACATAACCTCGAGCTATGCAACACCGGGCTGGTATGTATCGCATTCAGCTACATAAGCAACACCAGACTGGCATCGCACGCCATTATTCCCAATCCCAATCGTATTCCTCGTGTGTCGCACGTCTGTGGCCAATGCAATTTGATTCGTGTCAGCAGAGTCATTGTCCATTCCTATTGCCTTGGACCTTGCGCCTCGGACCTAAAGACAGGCGAACACAAGGCACAAGTATGGCGAGACGACCCGATTCAATCGTTTCCCGCCGTTGATCAGACCTCATTCGTCGAGCAAATCGAGCAAATGGATCACAAGGCTCACAAGTGGATCAATATTCGTGCCCTCTTATAATGAGTTGAAGTTGAATTAATTTTTTATTTTTCATATTTACTTTTGTAATGTTTAGCTCTTGGACGTTTGTGGTATTAATGCTAATTTTAAATATCCTTGATATTTTACTTGAAAACCAGTAAAACTGATAACTCCCGGAGCCCAAGCTGACAGGCGCGGCAGCAGAGCGGAGGGAGCTATTCATCTCCGGATCCTTTGGAGACTGAGCTGAAATCTTGAAGGATTTGGAGATCCGCAAGGCAATAGCGTTGATCGTGATTAGCTCTTTTGCTCCTTTTCAACTCTCAGTGGTCGGTCAGGTTCCCAGGCTCGCGCTTACTCGTTCGCTTCTTTGCTCTTTTCTCACTCTCTTATCCATCTCGTCACTTGTCAATCTGCCGGCATTCCTCAACTGGTTGCTTTTCACACCAGACAGAGAGCATGGTGACCGTCCCAGCATGCCTCCCGCACTCTCCGGGTCAAGAAGACCTCGAGTTTCCAGAGCCCATCAAGCACCGTACCACGAGCTCGGAGAACGGCTCGGACACCCACACACACGAATCGATCATCACTTCGTCCTCAGCGTCCGCTGACCCGACTTTGACCTCCACGTCGACCTCGACTCTCGTCAGTGACGACCACGAAGCCCAGATCCAAGCGGTCGCGTCCATCACCGCGAACATGATCGGCCGCAACGCGCTCTTCGAGACTTCGTTCGGCTTGAAGGCGCAGTGCTACGCGGACTTCACGGCCAGCAGCAAGCCGCTGCAGTGCATCGAGGACTTTGTGCAGAAAGAGGTGCTGCCGCTCTACGGCAACACGCACACGACGACCTCAGTCACGGGCATCCAGATGACGTCGTTCCGAGAGGACGCGCGCCGCGTGATCGCCAAGGCTGTGAACGCCAAGACCGAGGGTGGACCCAGCGCGAAGGACTGCGTGTTGTTCACGGGCCAGGGCACCACGAGCGCCATCAACAAGCTTGTCGCGATGCTGAACCTGGCCAAGCTCAGCGCGCACTGGAATCCGGAGAAGAGACCCGTGGTCTTCGTGGGTCCGTTTGAGCACCACTCGAACCTGCTGCCGTGGCGCGAGAGCGGCGCCAAGGTCGTGATCATCCCCGAGAATGAGGACGATGGCAAGGTCTGCATCGCCACGCTCACCAAGATGCTCGAGAGGTACGCGCACCGGTCCGTCAAGATCGGCGCGTTCTCGGCCGCGTCCAACCTCACTGGTGTCACGTCCGACGTCGACGCGCTCGCCGTGACGCTGCACCAGCACGGCGCGCTCGCGTTCTTCGATTACGCGACCTGCGGTGCCTACGTGAAGATCGACATGAACCCCAAGCTCCCAGGCGCATACAAGGACGCGGTCTTCGTGTCAGGCCACAAGTTCATCGGCGGACCCGGCGCCTCGGGCTTGCTAGTGGTGAAGCGCCATATCGTATCCAAGAACTCGTCGCCAGCCATACCAGGAGGCGGCACCGTGGTCTACGTGACTCACGAGGACCACCGCTACACCGCTAACCTCGCAGAACGAGAGGAAGGCGGGACACCCAACATCCTCGGCGACATCCGATTGGGTCTCGCGTTCCAAGTCAAGGAGCACGTTGGCGCTGAGACCATCATGCGACTGGAGCACGAGAACTTGTCGCGCGTGTACGAGTCGCTCAAGAGCAACTCGCGGATCGTGCTGCTGGGCCGCTCCGACGTCGACAAGCTCCCGATTTTCTCCTTCCTTGTGCGCTTCAGCGACCGCTTCCTGCACTACAATTTCGTTTGCGCGCTGCTCAACGACCTCTTTGGCGTGCTCACTCGCGGCGGCTGCCAATGCGCTGGCCCGTACGGAGCCAAGATCCTGGGCATTGGACCTGCAGATCTAGCTGACGCCAAGAAGGCGATCGTCGCTGGCCAGGAAGTGCTCAAGCCTGGGTCCACGCGCATGAGCTTCCCATACTTTATGGACGCGAACGAGATCGAGTACATCCTGCAGGCGGTACACTTTGTCGCGAACGAGGGCTGGAAGCTGCTCCCGCAGTACAAATACGACGTCAAGCACGCATCGTGGACGCATCGCTCGCGCCTCAACGCTGCTTCTTCGGCTTCGACGACGGCCAAGAGTCTGGAGCTCTTTGAGCTCAGCATCGCTCCAACACCAGATGGCACTAAACTCTTGAGCACTGAGCCTACCCTGGACACGGAAGCGCTCGCGAGACATCGACAGGAGAACCTGGCAATGGCTCAGAAGCTCGCTGACCTGAGTGCTCAGAGCTCCAGCGGTCTTCGCTTCAAGGACCAGGAGCGTCCAGATGCACGCTTCGAGCACTTGCGTTTCTCCGTTGAGCCTCAGGACGCTGTCAGCGCGCTCGAGAATGGTGGAGGCGAGCGTCCGTCAATGACGTTCCCGATCAAGGGACTCTGTCAGTTCGAGGAGGCCAATGGATTATCGGAGACCAGGCTCATCACCCGAGAGGAAGGACTGCGAGCCAGGTCGAAGAGATTGGCGATGAAGCGCTGGTTGCGAGCACTTCTTTCCAGTGAACCTCACGAGATCATGCGTTAAGTATTGAGCTCTTGAGAATAGTAGATGACAAATACAGTAGAATTTCCTAGGAGCTTATCCGGATAGAAGGCCAGCCTCAGGTTGAAATCTACACACATTCATCTCCGATTGAGAGATGCCAATTTTACACGGTTTTACACGAAGTTGTGTACTTTTTTTGAAAAACATGGTCAAAGTTTGTTCACATTGATGCACAAAATTGGTAATATAGCTAACATCGGTATCTAAGTGAACAGCATTACAAGATGCCCAAGTACGTGTCTTCTGCCAAAGTTAGAGAGATGTATGATATTTGCCCCGAAACACTTCGAGGGTGGGCC
>JAASGT010001207.1:0-10128 GCA_023334315.1 Globisporangium alternatum | reverse complement strand
GGTGACAGGAGATGCTACTCTGAGGGTGTCGGGTGCTTTAAGTTTGCTTAGAGCACATGACCTGCAATAAAAAACAGAAGGTCGCTTACTTGTCGTGTTGGTACTTTGGTTCTCATGGTAAGTTGGCGATCTTCTGAGGCGTGTGAGTTTTAGACTGTTTAACCTACTTTTGTATGAACAAGTCTAAAAGTGATGGCGCGCATATATTCGTAAATAACGATATTGACGAAACCGTGGAAGAGAGCTGTTGCAGGTCGTCACGCGCCGCTTCGAGACGACGGACGTCCGCTGATGCGCCGCCGACAACAGCAGCAACCAAGCACGACGTACCACAGCATAGCACTAGCGCTGCCGAAGGACGAGCCATGACGAAGACGGTCGGCAGCCCCAGTGCGCGGAGAGCCAGCACCAACAGCCCGAACACCAGCAGCATCGCGAGCAAACTCAGTCCGCGCTCCTGGAACAGCCTCCAGCAGCAGCAGCGAAACAATGCGTCCTTTCCACAAGCCTCAGAGCACGCCACTGTGAACGACAAGAATGACAGCAAGCCACCCAAGGCTGCGTCACTGCTCAAGCAGATCGTCACGAAGAACCACCAGCAGGCGATCTTGGAGGAGAAGCAGAAGGGCTCGCCACGTCACCACGACCAGCCGCAGGAACTCACACACGACGGCAACAATGCGTCCATTGTGCTGGACGAGCAGCTCTCGATCGAGACGCCATGGACGCCAAAGTCACTGGGGCGAGCGAAAACCGCCATCATTTACAAGGTGCGTGAGTTTGTTCTATATATGAGTGCGTATGTGCGTTGGTGTAGTAATGAACCATCGCAATGTTGCATTGCAGCAAACGCTGAACGACACGCTGCTGGTTCTGGAGCGCAATATCTTCTTTTTCACCGAGTGGGTTCCGTACTTCGTGTCGCTTCAAGAAGACCACATCCTGATGTTCAAGAGCCGAGAGCGATGGGAGCAGGGACTCAAGCCCGATAAGGTATGGCTGTATGCTGCAAAATGACGTAGGACTGCTGGATTGTCTGATCACTCCACATTGCTATGTGTGGCCATCATGTAGATCATTGAGCTGCACCACCTGCTGCTGCTTGGTGAGATGAAAGTCGATGCGACGGACTCGGACTCGTATTACGACGGCAACGGAACGAGCATCTCGCGTTTGTTTCGGCGGAAGCTCTTGGAGACGGACGAACTGGATGATGTCGGTGTTTTTTGCTTTTCATCTTCTGTTGATGCGAACCAATTTCTGACTTCGCATTCGCTTGATATGTAGTGGCTGAACGAGGAGCTCCGACAGAATCTGGTCGTTGGGTCGGCGAGCAGAGCCGCTGGCATCATCTCCAACAATTCAAATGCGAGTGCGCGTTGCGTCATTGAGTTCGCCTCGTACAACCAGAGCACGTTTGAGCTGTGGACGAAATCCATTCGACGAGTGCTGCAAGTGAAGCGCGAGCAGCACTTTCAGGATGCCAGCAAATTCAACAACCGCTTTGTGGACGAAGATGGCGATTCGATGCAGTCGAACAACGCGTCGCCATCTCGACAAGTGATGAAAAAAACCTGGGTCTCGCCTGGCCAGGATTCGCGTCTGACACTACACCAGAGCGAGATTTGGTGCAACCGCGTACTCTCGGGCGAGAAGGAGAAAGCCGAGTCGGAGATCCGACGAATCATCGCCATGGAGAAGCTAGTGGCCCAAGTGACAAATCCACGGATGGCGCTCCTGGTGTACGAAAAAGTGAGTCGAGTGCACGAACTCTTTGTCGCCAACAGCCGACGCGAAATCGAGAAGCTGGACGACCGAGAGACTCAAATCTCGGCAGAGATCTTGAACTTCTTCGCCGACCATTTGAAGCGAAAATATTCCGTCTTCCTCATCTTGGCGCTTGCGTACGGCGTCGGCGAAGAGCAGATTCGCGATGCGCACGAGACCATGTGCTTGGAGAATGCTGCCTCTCACGCAGGTGTCGGTGGTGGCAGCGGCGAGCTGGAGCGACCCGTGTCGTCGTACGGCTTTGAAGATCCAGAGAGCCTCGAGCTGTACGAGAAATACCGCGACGCAGCGATCAACTACCACAAGATGAACTACGGCGACAGCATTGCAGCGGAAGAGGAAGATGCCATCATGCACCTTCCTGTGATGCTGCAGGTGGCGGTTGTGCGTCAAGACCACGAGGAAACGACGGTGATGCTATCGATCATGGAGACGATCAAGGCCAGACTCACGGAGCATTGCGTCGAGCAAGAGAACGATTCCTGAAGTCGAGGCTGGAAGATGTCAATCGCGTGTCTTTATCTGAAGTATGTTGGTATGCACCCGAACTGTACGGCTACACATTAAGTGCGTCAAGTACAATAAATGCGACGATAATGGAATGAGTGCTATGCAGTATTCAGTACCTACTGCGATGCAACGCAGGGCTCTCAATCTCAAGTGGCTCAATGTGGTCATGCATCTGGTGCACCAGCGATCGGAAATACGAGTTGTTAAGATAGAGCTTCGACAACTGCTCGAGTGACGTGGTGGCTTGGTCTTCTGTGTTCCTTGTCTCGATCATCGGCTCAATCCCTGCGAGTACAGCAAGGTCAGTTGCGCATATTCAAATTGACCTGTACAATTCGCAACAACTCACAAACGCACCCCACGCGTCCATCATGACCGTCGCAGCTTGGATTGCTTCACTCGCTTCCTTGAAACAAAGACTATCGTTGATTGAGTACAATCACGCTCAGTATCTGTTCATGCAGAATGCAACTCGCAGCTCACACACGGCACTCACATGAGCGTCTGCCCGACTTGAAGCACCACCTTGAGCATCCGCCCTTTCACCTTCACGCTCTTTACCGTACCAGCCTCGATACGTAGCCATACGCTCTCCTTGCCTCGCAAAGTTGCAGAAGAAACGGGGCGCACTGGCGCAAAGTAGCACAGGATGGAGGACGTTCTCGTCGGTGTTGCGGATGGAGTAGCTCTCGGTACTGTGATCATCAGCTCTCCAGTGCGGATGTGCATGCGAAGCGTCTTCTTCAGTCTCTGCAGTGGCGGCTTGGCGCGTCCGCATGTGTTCTGGCGCATGCGTACGAGCTGCACCGCGAACATCGCCCCGCGCATGCTCATTGCGTCACACTGATATTGCTACTCTGACTTGCTGCTTGGCCAATTCCGCAACGCTGCCATCAACAGCGACAAACACTCTGAACTTCAACTTCAACCGATGAATTATCAGAATACTCTGATACCGCTCAATTCTTTTCGCAATTCTTCGTCGAAAAGAATTGACAAGTCCACATTTTTGCAAATCAAACACTCCCTCTTGCAGTCACAGAAAAGCAAGCACGCGACGAACATGCGTCTTGCTGCAGCACTCGCGCGCAAGAAATGGTAGTCGCCGATTGCCATCAACTGTTGGTGCGTGACATCGCTCTCGTATCGTATCAGACTGACACAACATGATGATCGGCGTGTAGGGATGCGATCGTGGTCGGAGGCGGACACAACGGACTCGTGGCGGCTGCGTATCTTGCAAAAGTGGGCATTCTCTCATGCCAGTTGGTATTGCAAAGCGTTCGCAATGACGTACTGACTGTGCGATCACTTATTGCTACATGTGTGTGTAGGCTGGGAAGCAGGTGTGTGTGCTGGAGAAGAGGCACCTGGTCGGTGGTGCCGCAGTCACAGAGGAGATCATCCCGGGGTTTAAATTTTCGCGCGCTTCGTACGTGTTCTCGCTGTTTCGCCCGCAGATCATCAAAGATCTGGAGCTATACAAGCATGGACTAGAAGGTGAGTGGATTTTATTGATTATGCTGTTGCAAGATGATCACACATGCGCTCATTTCGCTGCACTTGGTGCACTCTCGTGGCAGTGTACCCGCGCGATCCGTCGTCATTCACACCGACGTTGGACGGGAGAAGCCTCATTCTTGGTAGTGACATGGTTGAAAACCAGAAGAGTATTGGTATGAGCGCCTTTGTTTGTTTGGCTGGTATTTGTTAAAGTATTCCACTGACATTCATGGTTTTCTTTCTTCGTCATGAGCAGCTCAGTTCTCCCAGGCAGATGCCCTCGCGTACCCAAAGTACAACGACATGCTAGAGGTACGCAGCTTCAGATACGCATTCACAGAATTGTGTGACTCATTGATTGCTTGTTCCATGGTTTGTCAGACTATGGTGGATTTCTTTGTGCCGATGATCGACGAGGTGAGGTTGCTATTGCTCCAATATGCACCACGCTGAGGTTATCTAACAACCAATCTTTGTAGCTTCCACCAGATGTGCGCGTTGTCTTCAACACGAACTCCTCGATAAGGTAGTGCAAGCTATCTTTTACGTGATACCGTTTGGTATGGAGGACTCATATTCTTGCTGGATTGTTTGTTTTGCAGCCGACGAGTGGATGCAGTCCAGTCCATGATGAAGCTGGGTTATCGGTCTGGCAAGCTTGGAAAAGAGCTCACGACATTCTTGGAGTTCATGACTGCGCCAGCCACAAAGATTCTTGACAAGTGGTTCGAGTCCGACATTCTTAAGGCGACACTTGCGACGGATGCCATCATCGGCGCCAAGGTAACTCGTCAGAGTTCTGGTTTTGTGATGAGAATTTCCAATTACTGACATTTTCGACTAAAATAATGCAGGTGTCGCCATCGACTCCAGGATCTGCCTACATCCTCTTCCATCACGTTATGGGAGAAGTGAACGGGATCAAAGGCATGTGGGGTCACGTGAAGGGCGGAATGGGAGGCGTCTCTCAGGCACTCGAGAAATCTGCGACTGAAGCTGGCGTTGAGATATTCACCAATGCACCAGTGAAGTCCATCGACGTGCACGACGGCAAGGTGCACGGAGTGAGTTTGGAGAGCGGCGAAGTGATCGAGTCCAACTTCGTCCTTTCGAATGCCAGCCCGCTTGTCACGATGCTGGATCTTCTGGATGAAAAAGTGCTGCCAGAACGAGTCGTGACGCATTTCAAGAAGAACTGGAACTGCGAATCGGCGTCAACAAAGGTTCGTGTTCTGGGTATATTAGCCGCGTGATTGTTCGCTTACGTTGTCTGACCCGATGCTTCTCTCGTAGATCAACGTCGCACTGGATCGCCTGCCAAACTTCTCGTGCATCCCAAACACGGGTGATGGAAACACCCCAATGCGCCATCACCGAGGCACTACTCATTTTGAAGACTCGATGGAGCAGGTAAGAATAAGGTCACTTGATCTGATATGCTTGGATGGCCAATTCTGAAAATCTCCTTGCAGATCGAGGACGCGTTTCTTGATGTTCAGCACGGATACGCGTCGAAGCGTCCAGTCATTGAGATGAACGTGCCAACGTCACTCGATTCGTCCATTGCTCCTCCAGGTAAGCAAGTGTAGCTTGCTTTGGTAGGCATGCAATGTGAGATCTCGACTGACACTTCTTGTACTTGCTCACAGGGAAGCATGTGGCTCTTCTCTTTGTGCAGTACACTCCGTACATGCCGAAGGTATGTTTGCTCGCACTAGTATAACAAAATCTCCTACAACTGATTTAGTCGAAATCTGTGTGTGTGCTGTAGGATGGAAGTTGGGATACCCCAGGTAAGAAGGAGAATTTTGCGGATCAAGTGTTCTCAGTCGTCGACCAATTCGCGCCTGGTTTCAAGAACTCCATCATCGGATACGACATGCTCACGGTTGGTGATTTTCGAGCTGGGCGTGACTCTGACTTTTGTGCCAACGAACATTGTCTGACATGTCACTTTCGTATGTGCAGCCACCTGACCTTGAGCGGATTTTCTCGCTGCCGAAAGGAAACATCTTCCACGGCGCCATGGGTCTGGATCAGGTAAGCGAATTTTTATGTATAAGTTGTTGCGTTGCAACTCTGGAAGATTCACGATGGCTTTCTTGTGCTCGACCAGCTCTTCTGGATGCGACCAATTCCTGGATACTCAGACTACCGCTCGCCAATCAAGGGCTTGTACCTCGGCTCTGCGGGATCCCACCCTGGCGGCGGCGTCATGGGAGCCTGTGGTAGGAACTCGGCTATGGTGTGCTTGAAGGACATGCAGGCGAACCGCACGATCAACGAACGTTTTGCTTGAAGATGTCGAGGACACGCCGATCAAGACACAAGCACACATGCGTCGCGTTAAATTAGTTGGTATTATTGTTTATCATCTATGGTATCCATCAATTGTTTCTGTTGTCTTGTCTCACTTTCTCCAGGTACTGAGAAGACGAAGAAGGAAGAGAACGCTCTCGTACTGCTATGGTACCTGCAGACCCACGCGCTCTAGCGCCACTTCCATCCATGAGGCAGTTGTGACTCAAGAACGCAATATGCAGTCTTACGTTTCGCCCGACAAGTTCTGTAACTGGATGCTGCGACGGCCCGTGAACGCAGAGTCGAGCATCTCGTCTTCGTCGACCAGGAACGAGTTGGTCGTGTCGCTCACGTAGCTGAACTTGCCGAACGAGTCGTTGTCACGCTCCGGTTTCCTTCGCGCGCGCGAGTGCGGGCTCCGCCACGAAAAGATCATGCTGAAGAAGCTGCCGGTCGAGTATGTCTTGGACGCCAGGTACTTGTCGTAGTTGATGTCTGGGTTCTTGATCTTCTCTTCCTCGAGCGACAGAGGCGCAGGGATCCACGGAGACGGGATCTTCTTGCGGAGCACAAGGTCCCACTTGATGTCTTTGAAGAACGGGTGCGTGAGGATCTCGCTAGCTTGGCGCGCGCCGAGACGCTTCGTTGGGTCCTTCTCCAGCAGCCCGACGATGAGGCTGCGTGCCTCAGGAGGTATGTTACATTTTGGGGGGAACTTGACGGGGTCCTTCTCAATCAGCTTGTAGAGCACCGACACGTTCAAGTGGTGGAACGGACGCTTTGCGAGAAGCATCTCGTAGATAAGGATGCCGAGGCACCACCAGTCGACCGCTTTCCCGTAGTCGCGTGATCGCTTTGGCTTCAGGAGTTCAGGGGCAGTGTACGCTGGTGAGCCCGCCATGGTGCGCGCGCCGCTGAGCTGGCTCACGCTAGTCTTCGACAGTCCGAAATCAATCAGCGCAACGTTGCCTTCGTCATCGATCATGATGTTGTCCGGTTTCAAGTCGCTGTAGACAAACAAAGTTGTGAGTACTGGCTGCAGGACAACAAGCACGAAACAGGATCCAAAGAACCACAAACTTACCGGTACACGATGTCGCACGCGTGCAGGTGGCAGAGCGCGAGCACGATCTGCGCCGCGTAGAAGCGCACGCGCGCGAGGTCGATCGAGATCTTGATGCGGTGTTCCTTGTTGTTCGAAAAGCGGTTCATGTGCGTGTACAAACTGCCGCCCGGGTAGTAGTCCATGCCCAGGAACACGCGCGAGTTGCTCTGGAATGAGAAGCGCAGCGGCGCGATGAACGGGTGGTGCACGTCGCGCAGGATGCGCATCTCGGTCTTCGTGCGCAGCTTGTCGTAGTTGGACATAGAGCTCTTCTCGAGGATCTTGACGGCAAAGACCTCGCCCGTGTTCTTGCGCTCCGCGAGCACGACCGTGCCGAACGTGCCCTTGCCCAGCACGCGGTTCACGTGGAAGTGCTGGATCGAGAGCGACAGCACGCGCTTCGAGGTCGTGGCCTGGAAGACGCGGTCCGACTTGACCGACTTCTTGTCCGAGTCCGACATCTGGAACGCCATGAGGTCCACCTCGATCTGCATCTGCATGCTCAGCACGCGGCCGCCGGGGCTCAGCTGTAGCTCGTCGCGCGTGTTGAACGCGAACTCGCGCTGCAGCGACTTGTTCCAGATCTTGCCCGTCGCCAGCACCTGAAGCACGTTCGGCAGCTTCGTGTTCAGGTACCGCGACACCGAGAACCGGCGGAACTGCACAAACTTGGAGAGTCCGAGTGCCACGTCCACAAGTCCCTCGCGGCCGTAGAACGCCGACGATGGGATGAACTCGCACGGGTATCGCACCGTGAGGATCATGTCGGTCGAGCAGAGCGGGAATAGCGCGATCAAGTTGGCCGCGGACTCGTTCAGTCCCTTCGGTTGCGTGAACTGCGCCGTCCAGAGCGAGTAGAACTGCTTGACCGTGTTCAGGTTGCGCGTCTTCCAGTCGAGCGACGAGCGCACGGTCTGCGCCAGGATCGCGTTCGTGGTCAACGTGTTGCGGCCGTACGCCTGCTGCTGCTGCTGGAGCAGGTCCGAGTCGCGGCCACCGCCCGAGGTCGTGTTCGTGGCGCTCGAGCTCATTGACGGCTTCTGGCCGCTGGTGTTCACGACGGCCTGCTGGATCATGCGCACCCAGATCTCAGACTCGATGGGCGTGCGCGTGTAGAGCGAGAAGACCTTGTTGATCGTCGTGGTGACCAGCACGCCGTTCGCGCGCGAGTCGTCCTTGCGCGCGCCAGTGACCGTCACGCGACCGCGGAACTTCTCCGTGTCAACCATGGCCACCTCCTTGGACACGTAGTACGAGAACGTCGTGCCCGAGAGGATCGCGTAGCGGTACCGCCACGAGCGCACGACGTGACCCTGCTTCCACAGGTATCCCTCCCAGTCGGTCTCGAACATATCTTCGAACGTGTTGCTCACGTCCGCGCACACGCTCAACCGCACGCGGTTCGCGGCCGTGCCCGGGACAGCGGCGGCCGCGCCGTTCACCGAAGACGAGGCTGATTGCTGGTGGTGGGAGCCGCCGCTGGTGTTGCCCGTGCTGCCGCCACTGCCGTCCGCGACCGAGGACGAGACCACGGACGCGTCCGTGTCGCCGCAGGACTCGCGGCCGCCGTAGAAGGTCTGGCTCGGCCGCATCGTGTATGAGGACGCGCGCGGCTCAAAATACTTGGGCAGCGGCGGCGGCACCGTCGAGGTCGAGGTGGTGCTGCTCGTGCGCTCGCGCTGGGTCATAGCTTCGGCGTCTTCCAGGGAGAAGAGCGTGAAGCGCGGCCGGTCGCGGTCCTGCATGTAGGGTGAGAGGGCGAGTGTGTGGCGTGCGGATAGGTGGATGGCTACTGGACGGTTGCACCCCTCAACGCGTGGAAGAGACCGGAAGAGAGAGCGAGCGAGCGAGAGAGAGAAAGCGACGCGTGCACAGCCGTCGTGAGAGCGATCGACGGACGCGCTCGTTGCTGCTGCTGCTGCTGTGCGGAAGAGAGGAAGAGTGCCGTAATAACACAATCGCTCACTCGCTCACTCGACGCCACAATCCAGGAACAACCCCACAAAAAGAAACATTGCGCGATTAGTTTTCGACAGAAAAAGGGAGGGTGGTTTTCAGCCCTAAAAGGAGAGTAATCTTGCATACACAGATACAATTTAGTACCGCTACAGCAAGTGCATTCTCTAAATCAAGTACATATTGCTCAAAATCTGTTCTTTGATACTAATGCTATATCTTGTATCTTTTGAAGATATTATGGATAAAATAATCATTCCAGAAAAGTAAATGCGAAAGCTACAGGCGTTTCGCTTTCCTTCTTTTCTTTTGAGCAAGCAAAATGGGGAACGAACCAGAAAAGCGTCTCTCTTCTCTTTGCAACAACACTTGCTTGCTTCTTGTTTGCTTGTTTGTTTGCTTGTTTATTTGCTTGTTTGTGTTGCTTGTGCTGTTTCCTCTCTATTCTTAGCACCTGATCTACTGCGGTTGTGTCCCAAGCCAGATGCTGAAGCTCTCTGTCTCTCCCTCTCAAACGGAACAGAAACCATATAGAGTGCGAGCGAGCGCTTGTAGAAATTATTGAGCCAAAACAACAACAAGACAGCAACGGACGCGAAACCAAGCAAGCGCGGCGGCTCTTCAACGCCCATGCTCAATATGTATCTAAGGCAAGTTGCTTTTTCGTCTCGCGCCGGACCCGCCCACCTTTTTTGCCATCAAGCAAAGCTGTTTCCAACCTGTTTCCAATTATCATTACAGAATTTTCTTCTAATTTGTACTTTGACTATAAATCAGCCTGTCGCACTGTCCCATATACCCTTCCTTACACAATATACAGATACAGTGGCTTTCAGAGGATATGAGATCAGACGAAGTTGCACCCACTTTCGATGCGTCAGCCAAGGAAGCAAGCGCGTCCGTTCGCTCACTCATCCCACTCGCGCATGATATGCCGCCGCCATCTCGTATGCTTCTCCACTCTT
>JAASGT010001206.1:0-10150 GCA_023334315.1 Globisporangium alternatum | reverse complement strand
CCGCCTTTGACATGCATTTTAGGGTACCTACAATTCATGAAATGATCCATACAGGCGTTTAATAATAATAGCTCAGATTTTATCATCTGATTCTAGAGGATTTTACTTTAAACTACGAGGGAAACTGTTAGATTTTTTCAGTTTTGACCTTCTGTTTTGAGTAGAGTTGATTTGGACATATATTTGAATCGTGTCACGCTAGCTAAGACACATATTGAACGATTGTTGTTCTTTCGTAAACCCGTTTGAGACCTTTTCGACTTTTGACCCCTGCGCCAATTGACCGCAATGAGCAGTTCACACATTCTCCTTTCCAGCAGCTTCTCCTTAGTATGACGGACATATTCGATGTGGTGATCGTCGGTGCGGGGCTCATGGGCTCCTCAGCCGCATATTACGCGTCCAAGGCGGGCAAGCGTGTGCTGCTGCTCGAGCAGTTCGAGCTGCTGCACGCTAAGGGCTCGAGCCACGGTCGCAGCCGCATCTTCCGCGTCGCGTACCCGAACGGCGTGTACACCAAGCTCTGCCTCGAGTCGCTCGCGCTCTGGCACGAGATCGAGAAGGAGGCCGACGACGTGACGCTCATCGAGATGACCGGCGAGCTCGACTTTGCGCGGGAGCGCAACGCGGACATCGCGCAGCTCGAGGCCACGCTCACGCAGCACGACGTCGCGTTCGAGACGCTCACGGGCGCTCAGGTGAACGCGCGCTTCCCAGGCTTCTCGCTCAACGAGAGCGATTACGCGGTTTTCAACTCGCGCGCCGGCGTGCTCAACCCGGACCTGGCGATGGCGACGTTCCAGTCGCTGGCGCAGAAGCACGGTGCCGTCATCCGCGGGAACAGCAAAGTGACAGGCATCTTCGCCTCGGGCGACGAAGAAGAAGACGATCTTACGGTCATCAAGCTCGCGGACGGCGCATCAATCTCTGCGCGTCAATGCATCGTCACGTCCGGCGCCTGGACGACCTCGGTGCTCAAGAACGCGCCGACGAGCCTCCAAATCCAGCCGATCGCGACCTACGGCACCTACTGGAAGTGCACGAACGAGGAGGTGTACAAGCCGGGCAACTTTCCCGTCTTCATCAACTACGAGGACGAGTTCATGTACGGTCTGCCGATGATGGACCCGAAAGAGGGCGTGAAGATCTGTCGCCACGACGGACCGAATGTGAACCCGGACGCCCGCGCTGGCGTGGAGCAACCCGCTGAGCTGGTCGCGCGGCTGCGCGCGTACGTGGCCAAGCACTTTGCGCACGTGGACGCGAGCGCACCGTCGAAGACCGACCACTGCATGTACTCGATGACCGCGGACGAGAATTTCATCATCGACTTCTTGCCCGTGCCGTCGGCCAAGCAGAGCGCTACGACGAAGAACGTGGTGATCGGCGCTGGGTTCAGCGGCCACGGCGCCAAGATGACGCCTGTGATCGGCAAGATCCTCGCGGAGCTGGCGCTGGAAGGCAAGACCGAGCACAACATCGAGTTGTTCCGCGCGAGCCGCAGCGAGGTGACGACTCCAGCTGCTAAATAAGCAGCTCTTTGACTCTGTAATGTTGTCATAGTGGCCCGATGCAGTGGGTATTGGATCCTATGTCGTGACCATATCAGATTGTGCGCATAACAGTTTTGCCATACATGTTAGCCCTCTCATAATAGGTTTCCTCGATAGAGAGAGACGGGTCCGCTAAACGAAGCAGTTCTTCTATTCGAGCACAAGTTGAACTTGTGCATCCTCTGATCTTGACAACTTGTCTTGGAAGTTGTATGTTTTCGTCACACCCTTCAACATTGCTAAACACATGAGTGTCGACAAATACAAATTCCAAGATGTGTTGTCATACTCATCTAAAATAAAAAGGTTTCCACAGGTGCTCAGAATCGTCGACGTGACTTCTCAAAAGCGCACACGAGGAGCAATCACGACGACTCTGTTCCGGTGGCGAGGCAAGGCGATGGAGATCACGGTCATGAACGCCGCGACGCTCGTGTGTCTGCGGCAGCGCTCGTCGAGTACCACAGCAACAGCTGGGTCGTCACCAACGTGGGAGGTGCTGCTTGGCCAGAGCGAAGTGAAGAACTGGCTGCGCTCGACCGAGAAGCTCACGTGCATCATGCGGTACCCGGGCGAGTGGAAGTTCCCGGGCGGCGTGGTAGACGACTGCGACGCGTCGCTCGAAGCCACGGCGCTACGCGAGCTGCAGGAAGAGTTCATGGGGCTACCGGAGGCTGCTGTGAAACACGCGCGCGTACACTTTCTCGGCGAGAAGCTCACCAAGTCGATCCAGCGTCGGCGCTACCGCATGTTCAACTTTGTCGCTTTTGAGGACGAGAACGCCGAGTGGATGAGCGACGCGGCGCTGCGCGACGTGAACGCAACACTGCAGGCCAAGCGCGAGGCGTTTGAGCAGCAATACCTCGCCGACGGCTCCTTTTGGCGCATGGACAGTGATGAGGAGAAAATGCGCGTGTCGCCCGAGATCCACCGCGTGCAGTGGTTCCCGATCGACACGGCGATGAAGATGATGCGCAACACGCTCGTCGCACCGCACACGCCAGTGGACGAGTGGCAGAAGAGCGAGTTCGACCGATACGGTGTCGCGAAGCGCGACCCCATGTACATCACGTTCCGCGTGCTGAAGGACATCGCCGACGTGCAGCAGTCGAACGCGCTCAAGGCACGTCTCAGGCTCAACAAAGCGCCGTCCCTCGAAGACGTGCGCGTCCTCAAGTCCACTCTGTGATCGATTCAGTATCATGCGCCTCGTTTTCAGTAGTGAGTGTAGCTGTTCGTACAGCTCCAATACAGCTTTTTGCATGCTTCACATTTCGTACTTAAATGAGTATTCGTCTGTTTTGCTGTTTGACTGGCTGCGTCAAGCGATCAGATTGACAATCATCAATCGGGCGAAAGGAAGCAGCGATGGGGCAGGACAAAGGCGGCAACCTCGGCGGCGGCAAGCGCAAACGCCACGACAAGGTGCGTCCACATACCAATGACTGTATACACTATGTGTGTATATCATTAGTGGTTCATTGGCTACTGTGAATATAACAGAAGAAGGCGTCGAGCACGGCGCACGCGAGCGAGCAGGTGCGCGCTGCCAAGTCACAGACGAACGCACTCTTCAATCTCGCGACGACATCCAATCCGAACCCGAAGCACCTGGGCCCGTTCAGCGACCGCCAGCGCATCCTCGTGGTCGGTGATGGTGACCTGTCGTTCTCGCTCTCCTTGGCCGTCTTCCTGGTATGTTCTGCATGTGGAAGGCGACGACACGCACGTGTTGTCCGATGGCTCGTTGTTTCGATTGGTGCTCTAGCGTTCGATTGATCCCTGTATTTATGTGCGGTATAACAGGGTGGCCGCAACATTGTGGCGACGTGCTATGATTCGAAGCGCGAAGTGAAGGAGAAGTACACCAACTCGCTGCTGAACGCCGACGCACTGGAGACCGCGGGGGTAAGCACTCGCTGTGTTGTTCGCTATGGCTCTCTTGTTATCGATTTTACCGATTTAAGTCCACTGCTATGTGTGTCATAACGTACTCATATAGGCGCAAGTGCACTTTGATGTGGACGGCACGGCACTGGAAAAAGAGGCGTGGCTGCTGAACGCCGAGAAGTTCCAAACGATCGTGTTCAACTTCCCGCACCTTGGCGGCGCCACGGAGGACGACGTCGTGAAGAACCAGGAGCTGCTACGCAACTTTTTCTACTCGACGCGGCCATTTTTGCACCCGACGCGCGGCCAAGTGCTCGTCTCGCTACGCAACACGCTCTTTTACAATCGCTGGAAGATCCAGGAGCAGGCCAAGCGCAGCGGCTTCAAGCCCGTGCGGTACGTCTTGTGCTCGTCCATTTTCGATTTGAACAAAGCGTGTACTGATTATATGTGCCTTGTTGTTCTAGAGTCGAGCCATTCGATGGGAGCATGTACTCGGGCTACGAGCCGCAGCGCACGCATCCGGCGTCCTTCCGCGGCGAGCCGCCGTCCACGACCGGTGCGCACTACTATATCTTCGCAAAGGACAACAGCGTGCAGCCAGAAGACCCGCGCGTGGCTGCTGCTGGGGATGTCGACGAAGGCGCCAAGCCAAAGCGGAAACTTGCCGTGGAGCAGCACGACACGAATGCGAAGAAGGTACGAAGCATGTAATGAGTTTATGTAGATACGTAGGACGCATTTGCTTATACATGTTCTCTTGTTGTAGGCGAAGCTGGAGAAGCCGCCGTCGGCAGAGTCGCTCGAGTGCAAAGTGTGCGCGACCAAGTTCCGCGATGTGAAGAAGTTCAATGCGCACATGAACTCGGCCAAGCACGCGCGGAAGGTGAAAGCCCAGAAGAAGCACTAGGACTCAGATGCTGCAACAAATACATAGAGAGGAGGGCGACGCTAGCACGCTCGCAAGTTTCGCAGCTGCATTTACTGTGTGCAAAACTGGAATTCGGTACTTGCGTGTCTGTCAGTCTTCATTTTTCTGAACTGTATTCATTGTCTTTCGCGTAGATGGGTGCGGAACTGTACATTTGCTCCACCTGATATCTGGTGTATCCATCCAAGTTGAAGTGCAAGATCTTGATGGCGTTACTCAAGTATCCAGTTCGGGTTCTCGCAAGCTGTCGTCTGAGGCTACTCCTCACTTTCTCTTTTGCTAGCTCGCGCGCACACGACAGAGAGTAGCTGCCAAGAAGCAAGCGATCGAGTGTGAAGATGCAGCTCGGACGATCACGAGAGTGAGTACGACGGGTTGATGCTCATCTCGATGTCGATCGGGTACCAGTTGAGCGAGCTGTTGCCCATGAACGTGAGCGAGCAGTCGAGACCGGGGATCCTCACCAACGCCGTCGAGTCGATTTCGCTTTTCTCGCCCGTGGCGATGAGGCGGTCGCACAGTGGCGTCTTGCTCGCGACGATAAAAGTCGAGGCGAAGAAGGTGTCGTCCATCCAGACTGGAAGTTCGCTGATCTGCGTCTCGATGAGGCCGTACCACTTGATCTGCGGTGGCTCGCTTACTGTGCTTGGCAGCGATTGAATAGGACTACCAGCGACGGAGAACACGCGAAGTGGGAAGCCCTCGAACACCTCTGGGGGGAGCGAGCTGAAGTTGTTCAGTGCGAGAGTGAGATCTGATGGCTGAACGCGCAGCAAGACGTGCGGAAACTCCTGCAGCTGGCACTCTTCGAACGCGATGTACATGCCTGTGGGCCAGATTGTGTCCAGCGTGTCGGGGATGACGGTGACGTTCGTGCGGCTGAGCTCGAGATCCCGAAGCGTCTGGGGGAAATCTGCATGTTGGAGTCCGATGGGGAACTCGCGCATCTTGACATCGACGAGAAACACAAAGCGCAGCTCGGGATGATGACTGCCCATTACAGCAGCTTCTTCTTCCCATTCTTGGATCGTCGAGTTGAACACCTTGAGCCCCAATAACTCGTGTAGCGTCTGGATTCGCTTCGGAAAGATGAGCAACGGGCAGTGGCGAATCACTAGGTACTCGATGCGATCAGGATTGAAGACTTGCAGGAGCAAGTCAATCTCCGATGCGGTTCCGGTGGCTCGCTCTTCGGCACAGTTGAATTCCAGCAACGAGCAGCCTGGCTGGGTGTCAAACCAAGGCCGAATCGGCAGGCGGCATTGATGATGGCTTGGAAGAGAAGATGCTTGCAAATGAGCGATGAGCAGACAGATTCCCCAGAGAAAGAGGAGCCGGTGCCCAAATTTCTCCACTCTTGCTCGCCAAGTTGCGGGTCGAAGTGACAGAGTCATCGAATTCAACACCCGATACGTGACAGGAGGCACCGAAGCCACGTCAGCTTTCCCACTGCCGCGGATGCTGACAACTTGCGTTGGCTTGACTGGATCGGCGACGCAGATGAGCTTCGTGATCGAATACAGCCCTTTGGTGACACTGAGAGCGATCAGACACTTGGAGATCGCATCGTATAGTGAGGTGACGAAGATCATCTGCGCTTCGTTGATCGCTTCGACGAGCCAGACGTCCGAATAATAGTAGATGCGGTCGAACTGCTTCTGACCCCTGTAGAATTGACCCGCGTACGGCAAGAACAATGCGACCGGCATTCCAATGTACGACACCATGTCCAGCGCTATGTTCACAAGAGCGCCTCCCAGTCGGACGTGACCCACGTTCTTTCGAAAACGGTACTGTAACAGCGGCGTCGCCCAGCAGTTCAGTACGAGAGCGCCGACCATCACGGCGTTCATCCACTGCCTTGGAACCAAGCAGCTCAGCCGATACGCTTGGTACGTCTGCAGCGAAGTGACCAGAAGCTCTCGCGCGAGGAACACGACTGCGTAGTTCTTGTGCCGCACGTCACACGCTGCAACGAATGCGCACACTGCTGTCCAGAACCAGTTTATCCAGGACGAGAGCCGTCTCGAAAGAATCTTCCGCGCTGTTTTACCAGCAGGGTCAACCTTCTTTTTGGAGTCTTCGGACGGCATCTTCTGTGGCACATTCCCTGAGATTGACGGCGACACCTCTCTTCGCGGCTTTCGGAACACCAGTTGCCGCGCTTGGATGGATCGAATCACGATGAAGAGCACGAGCAGTTCGTGAATGCTGGCGAGGGCGAAGTACATGTTTGCAACTGCTGGAAAGTACGCTGTGTTGATCGTCACCGAGTAGATGGCCATGTCGAAGATGACTTCACTGTCGAGCAAGTAGAGGTACAGTGCGCCAGCGTAGCCCAGAAAGACTCCGCAGCAACAGTGGATCGCGATGACGGCAAACCACCATGCACGAAACGCGCGCTGACTGACGACGACGCGAGCGACATGCTTTGGCGTCGGCGGCTTGCTCGTCTCGGGGAGCTGTTGCGATGGGAGCACCGCGATCGTCCGTCTGGGAGGAAAACTTCCCTTGCTAGATCCAGCGACGTCTTCGGGATTGCGAAGCGCCTTCACGGACACCTTCATGCTCTGCGAGTGTAGAGGAGAGTCTGCGTAGCGACGATGTCCAGCAGCACAGCAAGTCGAATCTTGCAACGGACAGCGCGAATTTCTTTGTGTGTAAGTGGCGACACGAGATTGCATCCAACTGTGGCAAAGGCTGGCTAAACTTATTTGTCATTCGGCTCAGAGCTGAGACTACTTGCACTATCTCACAACTGCGTGCCGTCTTAAGGATCTGAAACCGTAGTTTGGCACGCAAACTGGATCATGGGTGGGTGTGTTCGTGTCTGTGATCAAAACCTCCCCAAGTAAGATAATTGCAGCTTCACCAGAAGAAATACGTGGTTGAGCATCTCTCCACGTCTCCCATGTTTCTCCGCGATGCCTTGGCGTGCTAAAGTAAGCCTGCGTCGTGAGACATCTTCTCTAGTGCGTTGATCTTTGGCTTCTGCAATGATGTCTAAGAACTTGCAGGAAATCAAAGTTGACTGAAGATAGTCTTTATGCTCACTTCATGGCATGTAGTTGCACGCGTGCAACTCTACGTTCTAGTTGCTGCGACCTCACTACAATTCTCGCTTGACGGCATCATACCATACTCATTCATCTACACTGCACATTAACATGTAAGCCGACCCGAGCTCCTGAAGCTCAGCTGTTGCTGTTGCTCGTGTTGCCTATCAGCGTGAGACACAGCGCAGCACAGCCAGCGCCGACGCGAGTGGCGGCGATTGAAGCGACACCATCGCTGCTACTGCTATTTGGCTTTGAGTTCAGGATGTGAGTTTTGTCGTTTTAGATTAACTCCACTAAGTACGAACGTTGATTGGTTGAACCCATGTGCTGATACCGTCCACCCGGGGTGGACACTACATATCTGAGGAGCTCACACCGATAACCCACGGAGGCAACTTGGCCATGCGATTCTATCTACTGTTCTTGCCACCACGCTGGCCGAGAATCCAAAGCAACAAGCAGCAAGCAGGCTCATAAACCTTCCAGTATGGTGCGCATTTGAATGGGATTTAATTAAGTTGTCATTGTCGCGCCGATCTCTTCTACCTACTACTTGTCGTCCTTCTTCGTGTATTTCTTTCTTCAGTTGTCGCTGTCTTGCTTCATGCGACCAATAGCCGCGCGCCCGCGACGGCGCTCTCCCACCGGATGATGTACGTCACAACCTCAAAGAGGAAGAAGTTGGCGTATGTGTCGTCGCGGTTCGCCGTGCGGCCGCCGATGAGCACCTGCGAGCCTCGCGTCGTACTGGCGGCGTCGTCTAGGCTCTCGAGGGGCAGGTCATCAAAGACGAACCACTGCATCGTGTCTACCCACGCGAGCTTGGGCTTCGTAGTGGCCGAGCCTTGGTCTTTCTGTGTCGCTGCCTGGTTCCACGGGCTTGCTGCTGCTGCCGCTGCTGCTGTGGACTCCTGAGGACTCCCAGGTGGATTTACGGCTTTGTACGCGACGATGTAGCCCGTCTCGGTCCGGATGCGGAAGATGAGCAGCTGCACGCAGGAGATCCGATGGAGCTGCTCGTGGTTCACCCGGCGCTCGAGCACGAGGATGTCGTCGCTGATGCGCTGGAGGATCGTCACTTCCATGGTCGAGCGCTGGAGCGTGCGCATGTGGAGTGCGCTCGTGAGGATATCCCAGGTCTTCTGCATCAGATACTCCTTACCAAAGTGCGGGAACGATTTGGAAAGCGCGAACTGGAGTGTGTCGCCGTCCACGAACCGCTGGTCGCTCCAGCCGAGCATCTCGGCGCCCGTGCCGACGCTGCGGCCGCTCCACTTGCGCTTGATGCTCTCGCGGTACAAGCTCTTGATGATCTCCTGGCACGCGGCCTCTGTGAGTTGTTGCGGGACCCCAGGATGATGGTCTCTCATGTGCTGCTGTTGCAGCTGCGGCTTCTTTGTCATGGGCGAGGTACTCGACGACGGCGACGACGCGGCCGAGGACGACGCGGGCGACGGGGCCGGGGACGACGAGGCCATGTGGAAGTCGCCCAGATAGACCTCGAGCGAGGCCGTGAAGAGGTCAAAGTCGCTGAGCTTCTGCTTCGTGACCTCGATGTCGCTACGCAGCGCCGCCATCTCCTCCTTCGCGGCCGTGTACCGCAGCTGCAACTCCGTGGACACATGGACCCCGTCAGCACCAGTAGAAGCAGGGGCGAGCGTCGCCTGCTGCTGCTGGACCTTGGCCGCATACAGCGCTTCGTACTCGGCCTCGAGCGCGCTCACCTGCGCGCGCATGGACGCCATCTCGTCCTGCACGAAGAAGCGCCATATCATGTAAGCGAGCATGTCAATGACGAATACTACATACTACCGTATAGTACGTAGTGGCTCAAAAAATCAGCAAGCAGCACGACCACTGCGGCCGCTCGTCCACAGTCTTGTGCGACTGACTGGTCAGTAGTGGGTGGACGAATAGATATATAGAAGAGGCAGGGACGCACGCTACCTTGAGCCGCGCGCGATAAAGGCGCTTGCGGTCGCGCTGCTTGCGCTGGTACTCGGCGCGCGCCGCCGCGGCGTCGACTTTTGCTGCGTCCCCCATCGCGTTTGCGTCACCTGACGCGGCAATTGACTCGCGAATTAGTCGATTTGATTGGGCTGTAGCGTGCGAATTGCGGACTCAGACACTGACCGCTTGTTCTGGTCTGACGTGGGCGCTTATGCAGAGGCGAGCGGCTGACCGGCGTGTTCGTTGGATTCGACCGGCCACGCACGTTTGCTTACTTGCTCGCGTTGATTGTGTGAGCGGGGTTGCGCGCCACTGTTTGCACATCCCATGGGATTACGACCTTGCTGCCTTTGTGTGAGGCTACTCCGTTTGTATCAGAGATTGTATCGGAGATTGAACCGACAGAGCTCTCGATTGTTGAGACCTGCGGGCTTCAGCACCGGCTACTTGTACTTGCGAGAGTGACGCCACGAAGCGTGGTGAGATTTGCACTGAGCCGTCTCATGTTCCCCAAACTGCACGCCTTTGCAAGTTTTTGCAAAATGCAAAACTGTGGTGTTCCACGAGTCGCAAGACAGGAAACACGTGACTTGGGAGCTGGAACTCCCACGAACGCCCAACTTGTATTCGGTCCAACTTGAGTGCAAGATCACAACTAAGCAAACACAGCACACATGTATTTCCTAATCAACGCTCACCAACCATCCACCCGCTCGCTCATGCCGAGTCTCACATTTCACGGCAAGATCCAGGGAGCAGCGTGTCTG
>JAASGT010001205.1:0-10162 GCA_023334315.1 Globisporangium alternatum | reverse complement strand
TTTTGCAATGAACACAATGTGTGGCCAAAAGCACACAGTGTGCTGAATCTATTTACCAGTCTGAGCGTAATGGTTCTCACTATTACTGTTTTAAAACCAATCTGACCGAGCCATCAAAACTCCATTCTTACCTCTGATAATGAGTAATGTGCATTTCTGTGCGAACGATTGCAGATTTGACGCTCGGAGCTTTTGGCACTTGTTTGTCTCTTTGAACGCGTTTGTTTGAGCCATCATTCGGCGCTGAAGACGCAGTAGTTTTTGAATAAATCAAGAAACTCGACAGTTTCTAAACTTTTGGCGGGCACTTTATGTCCTTTTAAATTTTAAACCCAATTTAGACAGCTTGTTATTTAACCCATTTTCCAGTGGCTCGTACCTAAACGAGCTCAGAGCTTCTGGACATTGACAAGCAACCAAACCAAAAGCTGGGGCGGAGAAGGCGAGACGATGCGCATGCTGCACAGGACGACGCCTGCTGCGCGCCGCGCGCACGCCTTGGCAGTGGCAATGGCTCAAGCTCATCACAGACGCGGGATGCACGCGCTCCCGGCAGCGGATGTGCGCGCGCGCTTCCTGCAGTTCTTCGAGGCGAATGGCCACCAAGTGGTGCCGAGCGGGTCACTCGTGCCGCCCGGATCCGACACGTCGCTGCTGTTCACGAACGCCGGCATGGTGCCGTTCAAGCAGTGCTTCCTGGGCACAGAACAGCGTCCATACGTGCGCGCGACGTCTGCGCAGCGCTGTGTGCGTGCGGGAGGCAAGCACAACGACCTGGACCAGGTCGGGCTCACGCGGCGCCACCACACGCTCTTCGAGATGCTCGGCAATTTTTCCTTCGGCGACTACTTCAAGGAGGATGCGATCGCGTTCAGCTGGCAGTTTCTCACTAAAGAGCTGGGGCTGCCGAAGGACCGACTGCACATCACGGTGCTCAACAGCGACGACGAGGCGCGCCAGCTGTGGAAGAAGGTGGCGCAGCTGAGCGACAGCAAGATCATCTCGCACGACGAAGAGGAGAATTTTTGGGCCATGGGCGACTCCGGGCCGTGTGGGCCGTGCTCCGAGATTTTTTGGGACCTCGGTGACCACATTGCAGACCCTGATGAGCGGTACGTGGCAGTGCGATGGCTGGCAGTGTTGTTTGTATGGTGAGCTCATCTTTGCTGTTTGATATGTGTCCTTCACAGGTTTCTGGAGCTCTGGAACTTGGTGTTTATGCAGTTCTTCCGCAACGAAGGCGACCTCTTGGGCACGTTGCACCCGCTGCCCAAGCCCTCGGTGGACACGGGCATGGGGCTCGAGCGCATCGCGTCGGTGCTACAAAACGTGCCGTCCAACTACCACACAGACGCATTCGTGCCGCTGATGGAGCAGGTGGTCGCAGTCATGGACCGACAGCGCTCGCGAAAGAACCTTACTGGCGACAACAGCCGATCGTTCGCTGACGTGCTGGAAGAGGAACTGGATCCGCGCGCGCAGCGCTTTGGCGTCAACCAGCAGATCCAGACGGTGCGCATCGTCTCGGACCATCTCAAGGCCTCGTACGCGATGCTCAGCGACGGCATTTTCCCGTCCAACATCGGTCGCGGCTACGTGCTTCGTCGCATCATCCGGCGCGCGATCCGCCATGCGCAGAACTGCGGCGTCGAGGGCGCGTTCCTGTCCAAGATTCAGATCCCCGAGTGGGAGAATGCACCCGGGTTCGCTCAGATGCGCGCCGTGATCTCGAACGAGGAGAAGGCGTTCGAAGAGATGCTCTCGAATGGCAAGCGTGCCATGGAGAAAGTGTTCTCGAGCGCGAACGGCAAGATGATCCCTGGCGCCGACGCGTTCCGGTTGTACGACACGTACGGGATTCCACTGGACATCACGCAGGTACTCGCGGAAGAGCGCGGGATCGCGGTGGACGCCGTCGGCTTTGAGGCGTGTCTTGAAGACCACAAGCGCAAGGCGAGCGAGAGCAGCGCATTCGCCAGTCATCATGGCGACGTGGACGTGTCTATTAGCTCCAATAGCAGCGCATCATCTGGTTCGTCGCAAATGACAGCAGCAGTTAGCGAGTTTGTCGGATACGACAGCTTGAGTGTGCACGGAGCACGCGTACTCAGCGTCTGGAATGCGAGTGAGAAGAAGAGCAGCAACAAGCCAGCGCATGTTTCGTTCTGGGTCTCGATCGACCGCTCGCCGTTCTACGCAGAAGGCGGTGGTCAAGTCGGAGACAAGGGCCATTTGGTCGTGAACACACCAAACGGTGACGTGAAGATCCAGGTGATTGACACGAAGCGTCTGTCTGCGAACGACGCCATCGGCCTCCAGTGCTCGTTTCCTAAGAGCATGCAATACGCGGACGTTGAAGCTCTGTTGACAACCAGTGGTAGTGTCCAAGTGGACGCTCACGTGGACAAGAGGTTTCGCGCTGGCTGCCAAGTGCACCACTCGGCCACACACTTGCTCCAGCGCGCGCTCAAGCAAGTGCTGGGCGACCACGTGACCCAGTGCGGGTCGTTCGTGACGACGGACCGCCTGCGCTTCGACTTTGCGCACTTTGGCGCGCTCTCACTGGACGAGATGGCGCAGGTGGAGCTGCTTGTGAACGAGATGGCGGCTGAGGAGCTTGCGGTGCAGACGCTGGAGCTCCCGCGCGACCAGGCGGAGGAGAGCGGCGCGATCTGCAACTTTGGCGAGAAGTACGGCGACGTCGTGCGCGTCGTCAAGATCGGTGACGTCTCGAGCGAGTTCTGTGGCGGCACCCATGTGCAGAACGCGTCGTCGATCTTCCCATTCGTGATCCTGAGCGAGGGTTCCGTCGCTGCTGGCACGCGCCGCATGGAGGCTGTCGCGGGTATGGAAGGCGCCAAGCACCTGCAGACGAAGGACAAGACGTTGCAGAACCTCGCGGCGCAGCTGGAGACGACACCAGCGAAGGTACCGGAGCGCATCACCAAGATGCAGAAGCAAATGAAGCAGCTGGAGAGCTACGCGCAGTCCCTGGGCGACCTACTGGCTACCGTGCCGTCTGCGCCGATTGCGCAGGGCCGCATTGACGGCCCCATGAGCGTTGACAACGTCCAGTTCCACGAGTTCAGCACCGGCGGTAGCGGCAACAGCAGCGAGTTCGTTAAAGTGCTGCGTCGACGCGCCGAGGCTTTGCTTCAGGCCGCGCCGGAGCACGTCCACGTTGTGGTCATGGGCAGCCAGCTCGTGTGCATCTCGGACGGCAAGAGCGCCAACGCGGGCAAACTGCTGCAGCAGATGCTCAAGCCATTGGGTGGGCGCGGCGGCGGCAACGCGAGCTTCGCGCAGGGCTCGCTGCCGGCAGCAGCAAACGCGACTCCGACTGCGCTGGAGCTGGCGCGCAAGGTGCTGAAGTAGGACCCATGTTGGTACGCCCAGTGCTGGAGCCCTTAGAGTATAACATGAGGTTGTGTCTACTGTAAAATGGTACATAACTCGTACTTTAGAGGATCAATACACTACCACTCGTCCATTTCTGCAAATGGACACACAATTGAAGACGATGGCGGATCTGCAGCATGACGAGCTCGCCGAGATCCTCGCGCAGCTGCGCGACGCCGTGCGCGAGCTGCGCATGCGCGGACTCAAGCAAGCGACCAAGTTCGCCTCGGAGCTCGTGCTCGGCATCCCAGACGAGCTGCGTGCGCAGCTGAGTAGCACGGGTCGCGCGCTTGACCGCTACGAGGACAGCAGCGGCGCCGGCGCGAGGGAAGATCTCGACCGGTACGAGGCCGCCAAGGCGTCCTTCGACGTCGGCGAGTACCTGCGCGCGCACCAGATGCTCGCGACGGCGCCCGCGGGCAAGCGCACACACTTCCTCAAGCACTACGCTCTCTACATGGTGCGTGCAGTGCTGTTTGGCTGTTGTGCTGGTGGCGTCACTTGACGAAGTGTTTTGTCGATGTGTGTACAGGCTGGCGAGAAGGCGAAGGAAGAGATGGATTTGGAGATCGGTGTTACGGGAGCGAGTGAGTTGTGCGTAGATCATGTATCAGTCGTAACGCTGTGTGTGCTCATGACTGCTGTGTGTGTTGCTATAACTGCTTGACTGCTTGCTGTCCACAGAATCCGAGCGGGATCCGCATCGCAACGGCGCGAACCCGCACTTGAAAGAGCTCTACCTGTCGCTCAGTAGCTCGTACCAGCAGAACGAGCTCGACGCCTTCGGTCTCTACCTCTACGCGGTTGTGCTCAAGCGGCTCGGGTACCGCACGAGCGCTGGGCGGTCGGACCTGCACTCGGCCACGTCGACGCCAACGCGCCACCCACAGCAGCCTGAGCTCTACGAAGAGGAGAAGAGTAGCGAGCAGCACAAGCGGCGCTCGGTGGATGGCTTCACGATCATCGCGGCCACGGCAAACACGAACGACGTGACCACGCGCTTCATCCTGGTCGAGTCGATACGGCAGTACCCATGGAACTGGTCAGCGTGGATGGAGCTCGCGTCGCTCTCGCCCTTCACGTCCAACGTACGTACTGCATATTGACGCTTCTTGTCTTGAGATTAGCTCAAAAATCTCACCTTGTGACTCTACTTCTCATAGGAGGAAGAGGTGGTGCTCTCGGAGAGCTGTCCGTGGATGTTCCACCTGTTCCAAGCCCACGCGCTGCTGGACCAGCAGCAGAACGACGCCGCGCGGCAGCTGCTAGACCACCTCGCGACACTCTTCCCGCACAGCACGTACCTCGTGGCGCAGCAGGCGCTCACGAGCTACCACATGCGTGACTTCGACCAAGCGCAGGAGCAGTTCGAGCGGCTCGCGCTCGCGGACCCGCATCGTGTGGAGACCATGGACGTGTACTCGAATGTGCTGTACGTGAAGGAGGACAAGACGGAGCTCAGCCGCCTGGCGCACCGCGTGCTCAAGGTCGAGAAATACCGACCGGAAACGTGCTGCATTATCGGCAACTACTACTCGCTCAAGAACAAGCACGACCGCGCCATTGTGTACTTCCACCGCGCACTCAAGCTCGACCCGAATTTCCTCTCGGCCTGGACGCTCATCGGCCACGAATACGTCGAGATGAAGAACACGAGCGCCGCGATCGAGGCGTATCGCCACGCCGTGGATTTGAACATTCGCGACTACCGCGCGTGGTACGGCTTGGGCCAGGCTTACGAGATCCTCAACATGTACCTCTACAGCATCTACTACTACCGCAAAGCCGCATCGATCCGGCCCTACGACGCGCGCATGTGGTGCGCACTAGGCGGGTGCTACGAGAAACTCAACAAGAGCGACGAGGCCATTGTGTGCTTCCAGCGGGCAGTGGGCAATCAGGATCGTGAGGGGATCGCGTCGTACCACCTGGGACGCATCTTCGCGCTGCGTAGCCAGCAGCACGAGGCAGCTAAGTACTACCAGCTCCACTTGGGTTTGCGCCAAACTCCAGCCGCGTCGCTGCGTGGTGCAAATGCTGGGAACAATGGTAGCGAGCATGACCAAGACGAGGCACTAGTCCGTGAAAACGTGCTCGTACTTCCGCGAGGCGGCATGAACATCAGCGTCGACACGCCGCAGGCGCTCGCCGCGATCCTCTTCCTGGCCAACTACTACAAGCAGATGGGCAAGTACGCGGAGGCGGCACTCTTCTGCAATCGGCTGCTGGACCTGCAGGGGCCAGAGAAGGAGGAGGCCAAGGCGCTGCTGCGCGAGATGCGCAGTCTCGAGGCTGCCAAGGCAAGGGTTGCGGGCGTTGCCTCGCTCGCGCCATGAAACCAGATATCAACAGAGTGTGAACCAAGACTGTTGATCTTTCTTGCTGTCTATCTATTCCATACACGACGGGTTCTTCGTAAATACAAACAGGAACGTCGCGAGGTCGAGGTCGGGCGACGCCGGCGGTCCCGAGCCTCGCGCGCGTCGGAGCTTGCGCTTCGTCATCACCACCTCTCGCGTGGACTTGGGCTTTGTGTTTGCTGCTGTTGTCATTGTAGGTGCGGCACTGAGATCCTGTGTGTCGAGCGCTCGCCACGCCTCGCTCAGCTCGTGGATGAGCTGGTCCGAGAGGATCGTGGCTCTCTTAGACTTGGGCACTTTGACTTCTAGCGTGAACTCCTCAACCGACCCCAGCGCTGTTCGGAAGGCGTGGGCAAACGAGAGCTGACTCTGGCCAGACTCTGTTGCAGCAAAGCCGCTCTGAGCGAGCGCATCGGGCTCTAGCGCAACGGTCGACAGCTTTAGCTTGAGAGCTTTCGGGAGCTGCGCAGCGCCAATGAGATCTCGCAGAGCGCTGATAGACAGTGGCAGCCCCAGCGAAAGATCGAGTGACTCGCAGACTGGGAAGCCGCGTGCGAGCAGCTGCGCGATAACACGCTCGTAGTTGGGCACCGACATCTTGCTGATCGGGTTCTCCATCCGGATGCGAAGAGACTGGAGAGCGCCATACTCGCCGACCTGCTGAAGTAAGTCGATGACAGTGGTGTCCAGTGCTGTCAAAGATGATTCCAGGTCTTGATTGCTGATTTGCCGTGGAGCTCCGATGACAAGGTCGAGGTGCTTCATCTGGACAAAGCCCGTCTTGAAGCTCTCGATCAGGACGTTGAGGAACACTGGGAGGTAGTCGGATCGCGAGTGCTTCGTCTCGGAAAGCGTGAGCGACTCAAGATGCTGGAAGTTGAAATCCCACATGGACGCATCAAAGCCCGCCGTCTCGAAGCAGAAGAACGTCATCTGGGTGATCGAGAGCTCTTGGAGCGCGCTCTCTGGAGCGAAGAGCGAGTTGAGCAGTGGAAAGCTCATCCAGTTGGACCCAAAGTTCAGACTCTTGAGCTGATCGCAGCACGTCACAAGTGCTGTCCGCACGAGATCTTTCACGACCGCGACTTCGACGACCTCTGGGTCGGGAGCTTTTGTGAAACACGACTCGAGCGAGAGCTTCTCGAGACGCTTTAGACCCGTGAGCAGCGAGTCGAGACAGAGCACACTGTCTTCCGAGAACGTGTTGTACGACAAATCGAGCTCTCTCAACTGGACGAGCTCGCCGCTCTCTGAGCTGCTCAGGATTCGCAGCAGCGTCGGGAAATCCGATCGCTGCGGGAGCGCGACGCACTGCAGCGTCAGCGTTTGCACGTTTTGTACAAAGTTCGGGAGCTGCAGTAGCTCGCAGAAAATCTGAAATGACTGCGCATTGAAGAAGTTGTTGGTGACGTCCAGCGACGCGATGGGTAGATCCGCCGCTGCCGCCACGTCCAGGAGATCCTGAAGGTTCTCTGGTGAGTGGAATCCAATCTGCGACAGATTCAAGTTCAAAGCGCCGTCCGTGACCACGAAGAGATCGCGGAGCTTCTTCTTTGGCTCGACGCCATTCTCGCGGCACTGTAGGAGATGGTAGCAATAAACAACGCAACGCTAGTCAAGACTCAAGCGCAGCTCTGTAACAGAAGAACCAACAGCGTACCTTTCTAGCGTAGATCTGCATGGGTGTCAGGCGTCGGACTGCAGAGACAGCAGGGTTGCTGTTCTCTTGTTCTCTCTTTCCCAGCAGACGCCGTCTCTTGAGCAACTCCAAGTTGTCATCGCCGTCCGAGTCGAGTTGCGGCTCAAAGCCAAATTGTCGCTTGAGCTCCGAAAGCCCCACTTCATCGCCTGCAGTGGTTGTCAGCGCAACGTTGTCGAGGAGGAATGTGGTGGACGCCGCTGAAATGAACGTTTGATGGTTGCCTCGCGGCACATTCTGCGTGGGCGAATCGCTCAGCTCTATCACATGTGGCTGAGCAACTGGGGGCGTTTCTACTGGGATGAAGAACTCTGTCCATGGCGCGGCGTCTTCGTCGCACACACACGTCGCTGGCCGGAAGCACGTCCTTCTGATCTCCTCGATGGCGTGCGCTCCTTTCTTCACGAGCAACTCCTGGTGCGGGTCGCTGCCGTTCACTTCGAGCGCGTAGTACGCCGCACTCTTCACACCCAGCAGCTTATTCAGACACGCGTTCAGACGGATATCCAGCACGCCCACGCGGTCTTTGTCCAGCGCGTCCATGCGCATGAAGAGCACCTCGAGGCGGCTCTCGCGCACGCCCGGCGAGTTCTCCAGCGCCTGGTACAGCGCGTTTGCGTCGTCGATACTCAGACCTGTGCGTTTATAATGCGCAGTCCGTTAGTTAGTCAATCAATCGTCGATCCCATATAATAGCGCCCATTGTCTCGTTACCGGAATGCGTCGCGCCTTTCGTGCCGGTCGTGTGCATGCACGGGTGAGAGAACTGCCGCGCGGTGTGGTGGCGGATCTCCCCACGTCTGATCTCCACGCCGAGGTCGACCACGCGCAGGTACTATCATTCGGTCACATCCGCACAAATAATCGCAATAGACAACAGGAGGCATTGCGTTATGAGCTGCAATCAATCTACAAACACACACATGCCCATTGGAGAGCAATGCCAGCTGGACGCAGAGAGTCGCGCACCATTTGGAACCACTGGCGCACGGCGCTGAGTGCCAGGTCGGCGCGCACGCTGCTCTCCAGCCTCTCGATGCCCACGCGGTACATGTCCGCGAGCCGCTCGATCTCCGCGAACGCGGCCTCGAGGTGCGCGGCGAGCCGCTTGCGCCGCCCACCTCCCGCAGCCGCCATTTTGCTTGATTTCGTCAAAGGGGTCTTGCTTTGGTCTGTCAAAAGTCCAAAAGGGGTCAAAAGTCCAAAAGGGGTCAAAAGTCCAAAAGGGTCAAGTGGGTTTACGACAGAACAAAATCGTTCAATATCTGTCTAGCGTGACACGCTTCAAATATATGTCCAAGCCCGATTTAAGGCTCCCTACGTTCACCATATTCTGGCTTGTTTCTACCCATTTTACCGTAAATAGATCGTAAATAAGAGCTATCAGCCCTGATAAATCTAAATCTGATTTCACCAGCATGTTCTTGCCATCGGTATTTTGAAAAGAGTCTAAATTTAAGAATTGGTATATCGACGGCCGAAATTGGTAAATCGACGACATGTCCGGATACAATTAGGCCGGATAATGTTTGGCGCATCGACCACGCTGTTTCTCGCAAACTCATTTGCACTGCGCTCCTGCGTGAAGCTCGCCGTGAACTTTGAGCTCTTTGTCGGCATGACCATGGGGAAGGGCGACAAGGATCAGCAGGATGAGTGGATGGTCCCAGCGCTCACGCTCGGGATCTTCGACACGTTCGCCAGACCGAGCTCAGCCACGGCAGCTACACGTGCGGGCTCGAGACCACGGCCACGTTCGACTGCACCACCGACGAGTTTGTCGTCCACACCAAGAACGGGTATGTCAGCGCTGTGTCAAGCATCTACACTGGGTCCATTGCCTAGTTCTAATGCCTCTCTCGCTCTCTCACTTTGCATGATGATTCTCTGTATGCAGGGCTGCCGGCGAGAAGACGACTCACACAATGTGCTTTGCGCAGCTGCTGATCGATTGCGAGAACAAGGACTTTTAGAGCTTCTTCGAACCGCTGCGCGACCCGCAGA
Source organism: Globisporangium alternatum (assembly GCA_023334315.1). Classification (NCBI taxonomy): domain Eukaryota; phylum Oomycota; class Peronosporomycetes; order Pythiales; family Pythiaceae; genus Globisporangium; species Globisporangium alternatum. The sequence goes on along the minus strand of JAASGT010001205.1, from coordinate 700 downwards.
CCCACGCGCTGCTGCCGAGTATTTGCACCGATAACTGCTGACCAAGATTGAACTCCAGGGCGTCGACAACGGCTGAATTCAATTTGACCACGTGCGCGTTTCCCCTTCGACATGCTGCGGCGTTACGCGTCCGTGACGCACGATGGCGAGCTCATCCAGATCCACAAGGCGCAGATGGCGTACGAGGCGTTCATTAGCATGCGCGGCAAGCTTGTGACGCTTTCGAACGGTATCCTCAAGAAGGCGCTGACGTGAAATGCAGCACCTCGCCACCTATGAGCTCGCCCAAATCGCTATTTGGTGTCAAAACCTCCACACTGGCGTAGTTTCGAACCTGAATTATTCAAAAGTATACGAATAGTTCGGTTATTCTTCACCTTTGCCGTCGATTTACCAATTTCGGCTGTCGATATACCAATTAGCGTAAATTTAGAGAAAACCACTAATATGCGAGGTTTATCACGCAGAAAAACTTCGTCATCTCTCATGAGCATGCTATTCTTGGAGAGGGATGATCTAATACAGAGAAAATGTGACAGGCTGTCGTCACACATTGTTCTGGCAAGCGAGGCACTATGCAGGAGACGTCTCGGGATCGGCACTAGCGTGCTCGGTCGTACGGACCTGGGACGCTGTGCGTCGCATGGAGCCGCTTGGTCGATCGGGTCGGGTGAGGAGCGTGTGTAGCGTGTGAGCGAGG
>JAASGT010001204.1:0-10191 GCA_023334315.1 Globisporangium alternatum | reverse complement strand
TCCACCGGCTCCACCTCGTCCATTGCGGCCGGCACGTCGTCGTTCGCCGTAGCCGGCGCAATCGCAGCGTCACCAACCTCCTCCACTTCTGCTGCAGACTCAAAGTCCACATCCGCGTACGCCGCCGCATTTGCTTCGTCTGGCGATTCCGTGTCGTCGTGCTTACTAAATTTTGCAAACTTGTCTTTCTGTTCGTCGTCATAGTACCGTGTCTGCTTGGAATCACTCGTGTCCTCGTCATCGAATTCGAAGTCGTAGTCATCGTGGTCTCTAGATGAGTCCTGCCGAGCGTATGTAGCTTGGTAATAGTGTGGTGCCGTCGCTTCTGTGTCCTTGGTCTGTATCTGCTCGTTAGACTCGCTTGTTTTGCTTTGCGCCACATCGTTCGTTTCAAATCCTATGTACTCTTCGTAGTCATCATTTTCCTCAGCAGTCCCATCCTCTTTCGCAGTGCTCTCGGAAGGTTCCTCAAATGACTTTGCGTCAAGTGCTTCTTCAGGAACTTCGTCAAAATCCGACGCATGCTCGTACTCGTGTTGCGCGCCCCTGGCATCGTCTGCTGTTGGTTTCAAGTCAGTTACAATCTCATCACTGACGTCGTCTGTTGCTTTAGGTTGGTCTTCATCGACTTCTTCATCGCCGACTTGCAAGTCTCTCTCCAGAGCATCCGCCTCGCCATCCCAGTCCCCGCCATAATCGTTAGCGTCGTCTCCGTCTTGCGCGCTTATTTGTTCCTCCTCTTGCCTATCTGTGATCACATGAGACTGATGTTTTTCGTTCTCAGTCTCAGAGATAGGATTGTCGCCAAAGAGCTGGGCTTTGTCATCAGAAGCAGCGGTTTGAAGATCATCAGACGCTTCGAATGAACTAGGCGCTTCAGCGGTGTTACCATCACCTCCACCGTCTTCAACTGCAAGCACTGGGACACTTTCAAGCGTAAACGCTTCCCGAAGCACAGCTTCAACAGCAGTCGCAGTGATCGCGTCAACGGCTCGAGCAATCGCGAGCGACATCTGCACGCTGAGCTGCACCTCTTCGACACTTTCGATTTCCGAGTCGGCACTCTCTACCTCTGTTTGTGGGTTAGCATCCAGAGGAGGGCTGTCCACGACTCTCTCGGAGGTTACATCTTCATACGCCAGTCCGGGAACTTCATCCATCGCGAAGCAAGAGTTAGCTGCAGTTGGTACTCCACTTGTGTCCGATACAAGGGTGTCGATCACAGTCAACGAACTTGCTTCTTCCTCAGTCTCAAGCTCTGGACGCAGCGATTCATCCAGCATTTCGTCTTCACCTGATTGTGACAAACTGGGATCAGCCGTAGCACTCGCGTTCTGAAGCACATTTTGAAGCGCCGCAACGACCATTGCATCAACCGAGCGAGCAATCGCCAGAGACATTTGGACGCTCACAAGCTGCTCCACTTCTCCGTTGTTGCCAGTTTCGTCCTCTCCACTTGCCTCCGTTGTAGGTAGAGGCTTGCTCTCGAACTCAGTTACTGAACTCTCAGGCATGTCGACATCATCCGCTTTCCAGCTGGTCACGTCACAAGCAAGCGACTCGAGAAGCAAGCTCCTGTTTGCTGACTCGGCGGTAGCATCGATCATCTGTGCACTCTCGACGGATTCATCCTCAGTGCAGACAACCCTGCCACTGTGAATTTCTGATTCCGCTTCACATGAAGCAGTGTTTGGTGGTTCAGCAGCAGAAGTCAGCTTGAGCAACATGTTATCTACCGCCGAGGCGATGATGCTGTTGATAGATCGGCTGATCGCGATCGCCATGCCAACAGGAATCTCCGTGTCGCGCTGATTATCAGCTTCGAGTTCCATGTCACCGGCAGTAGGCGTCTCGCTCGATGGTGGCCGCAGCAATCCCACGTCCACATCGCTCTCAGAATCACTCTCCTCTAAGCTCGCTTCTTCGATCTTCATCGGCGAGATCGCTCCTCGCCACTCCTCGACGATCGGCGTTAGCGGCTGCGACAGCCGTCTCGTGGCCATGATTTCCGTCAGTGCAGCTTGGATCGACAGTCCGATCAGTCCATTCACAGTTCGACGAATGGCGATCGACATCTTGACGGACAGCTCTTCAGTTTCGGTACCATTTGTTGCATTCTCATCAGTTGAGCTGCGCTCAAAGTTTTGAGCAGCTAAACGTGCAGCAGAAGCGTCGTCTTGGTTTACGCTCGTCGCCACTACCCACTGAGCCACTTGATCTTCGAGATTGCGTGCTGGGATCTGCGAGAGCACATGCTCCGCCGCCATTCCGATGATTCCGTTCACGGTGCGGCGAATCGCAACTGCCATCCCGACTGAGATTCGATCCTCCATTTCTTGCACATCCAAAGCTTCGCCATGATTGCTGCTGATGTGTTCCAGAACACCGATCATAGCGTTGAGAGCTTCAGCCTTCGCTATCACTTTTTCTTTTGATTCATGCGCTGCTCTGTCTTCGGATTCTTCGACGCCCTCAGCACTGAATTTCTCGCTGTCACTACTGCTCTGCTCACTTTCGCTTGCCACCATCTCCAGAAGCGCTTTCTCCACTGCAAGCGCTATCATGCCGCTCACCGACCACCGAATTGCGATCGCCATTTGAATCGACAGCTCCCTGGGACTCTCCGTTCGCTGCAAATTTAAGTCTTCTTCAACTGAGTTCGCATCTTGAGCGCCAGAGACTGAGTAAGCCTGACTCTCATCGACACTACTCACCAAAGCCTTCTTGAAAGCATCAGCCGAATCGAGTTTCTCGTCTTCACTCGCAATCGCATCAGCTGCCGCAGTCTCCAAGTCGTTGTTCGGAGAAGTCAATTCAGAAAGAACCTTCTCCAGTGCCAATGCGATGATGCCGTTGACATTCCTTCGCAGAGAAATCGCGACAGAAACAGGAAGCTCTTGGGTTGGCACCATGTCTTCCTCTTGTTCTTCGATTGCAGCGGCAAGAAGTAGTCGGTCACTTTGGTCAGTGGCGTCACTTGTATCGGCGCTACCAGCAGGCGGTTGTGCAGCACTGGGCGTCAGACTTTGCTTTTTGCTGTCGCGCAGCTGATCAATGACGTTCTGCAATGACACCGCAACGATTGCAGAGATGTTGCGGCGAATTGCGATCGATGTCTGAACGGAGAGAATCTCCTCCAGATTAGGAGCGTCGCCTGGTTCTTGTACTTCCCGTGGAGTTGGCGTGGGCGTGAACTCCGCTGGACTCTCCTGCGTCAGATCGTACGTACGACCAGAACGATCCACAGACAAGAACGACGTTTCTCCCGCACGCAATGACTCAACCACTTGCTCGAGAGTCGTCGAGATGATCGCGTTCACGTTTTGGCGAATAGACAGCGCCATGGGTACCGAGATCTGTTCAGCTTCTTGGTTGTTCTCATCAGTGATCAGCTCTCGGTTGGCGTGCTTCTTCTCAATCACGGAATCGAGTGAAAGATCTGGAAGTGCGTCTCCAAGAGGTGAGCTCTCACCACCGTCAGCAGTAGCATCGCGCTGCAGCTTCTCGATCACCTTCTCCAGCGACTGTGCGATAGCTGCTGCGACAGTCTTGCGGATCTCCAGCGCCATAGGAACTGAAACATGCTCTTCCGCTTCGTTTGTTTCTGGTCGCCCGTCACAATGTGCACTGCCTTCGAGCTCGCTTACTGGCTGCGCACTCACAAAGTATTCTACCGGTGGGTTCTTGGGCGATTCGAAGGCTTCGGGGAACAGCAACGCAGGTAATTGCAGCTCTACGAACTGCTTCATAGTCTCAGCCAACGACATGTCAGTAGCAGCCGCGATCATAGACTCAGTCAAATCGCTTTGGGGTGAGCAGAGACCCTCGATCACGCTCTGCAACGCCGATAAGATGATGGCGTTCGTTGCTGTCGCGACCGCGATCGCAGACTGAACAGAAATGGTTACACTCTCTGCCTCAATCTGTACATCTCGTTCTTCCACATCGTCATCAGCCTTAATGTGTGTGGCGCCGAGCTCTCGGCCATCCGCAGCTTCAGATGTCAGTTCGCTTCGCTTCATTGTGTCGATAACCTCTCTTGCAGTTGTTGTTTCGTTCACGCGGTCAGCTTCTGGGACCAATACGCCAGGGATCACGAGCTGAATCTTCTGGCGAATTTCAATCTCGACAAGCGCATCTTTGACTCCAGCATCTACGAATGTGTGTGTCAAAGTGCGCACGATGTCCAGATCCACCACGATGTACGGAGAGTCATCCAGATCTTCGTCAAAATTGTTCGCCAAGACCTCCTGCTTCTCGTCCGATATTTTCACGTCGCCCACGAATTCACATGATTCTTGATTGCCTGCAAGCATATTGCTCTCTTTGTTCTCCACTTCTTGATTCTCCGTGGACGAAAACTGTGCATATTGAACAGCAGCGTCCAAGATCTCGCTCACGCACGACTTGACTTCCGATGACACTTCTTTGCCAAGTGCAGGTACGCCACTTTCTTCTTGTTCCTTCAGCTCCGCAATTAGCACATATTCCTCAGGATCAGCCACAACCTCGTTCTCTTGTTGATCACCCGCGCAAGCTGTTTCAACAGCATTTCTCACGACGAAGTCCATTCTTTCAGACGGCAACTCGTCGCACCACACTTGGTCGTCTTCATGAACTGAAGCCTCGTCGAGAACGGGTTCCGAGTAGTCGCCCATGTAGCTTTCGCCTTCAAAATCGACCTCCAGCCCACTTGGAGGCACCGACTCGGTGGTGTCTTCAACATCTCCAAACGCGATTTGACTCATTGGTGCTGGAACTTCTTCAGTCGCAGCTGCCGACGTAGGATCGTTGTCATCCAGAATAGGCGCAGATGACTGGAGTGTACTTTCTTTCGTTGGAGACGATGTCACGATTTCTTCTGCGATCACTGAAGCATCGGTCTCCGCAAGCTTCTCTTCACTCGCCTCTTTGCTTTTCGCTGTCTCTGGGTCTTCACAGCTCAGGATTTGCTCAGCGATGGGTTCTTCGTCTTCATCCTGCACGACGGCTTCGGCCGCTTTGCAATTTTCTGGATCAGCTGTTGCACAGGATTCAGTGATCTCTTCTGGCACAACGTCTTCAGGGATGTGAGCTTCGTCCCAACTTATGCTTTGCTTCGGCGGCGTCATTACAACATCATTGCTTTCGCTCGAGATGCTAGACAACAGAGGTGTGTCAACCAGAGCGATCGACTCAATGGCCTTTGCGTCGTCAGAGCTCAGTGCATTGGCATCCAGCTTCAATGGAGCCTTTTCAGGGACCGGCAGAGCCACAACGAGTGCTCGAGGAGATACGATCGTGGTTTCAACTGCGTCAAAGCCAAACGGGACCCGAGTTTTCAAGTCCGGCAGTGCAACTGGCGACGAAAGTTCAATCTGACCTGAGCTTGGTCCCTGTTGAGTTTTTCGCTGGATTGCTGTGGGCGACCTCGATTGCTTGTACCCGGAACCTTTCGACTTCGGTGTCGTTGAGCGCTGAGACACAGGTTTCCCTTCCGCAACCGCTTGTCCGCGAAGCAAAGCCTGCTTTTGGATGGACGGCAGCTCCAGGACCTCTTCTGTTTGACTTGGAGCGCCTGCATCTCGCTTCGAGGTCACTGGCGACACATCACCTTCGTAGTCCTCACAGTCATTCTGCGCGTAGGGTGCTGGACCTACGCTGCGCTCATACATCGACGATTCAGCAAACTCAATCATCTTGTGGAGCTTGTCGGAGAATGACATGCGGTTCACACCAGGCGACTTTGGACTCGTGCGAGGGAAGAGCGACGAGATCCTGGCTTCTTCTTTGAGCAGTTGCTGCGCAAACTCATGCAGCTCAGCCATCGACTGGTTGATGTCCTCGGTCTCTGCTGCGTACACATCAGCGTCACTTGTATCAGTACGTTCAGCAGCAGTGTTCTGATCGAGATAGGCAGCTGATCTTGACTGCGACGTCGGTGCCCGCTTCACAGACGTGGGGGATCTTGACCTCGCGCTTGAAGAGGAGCCGGAGCGCGCATTCTGCGCAGTGAATGCGTCTTGTTGGTCACGAGATCTAGGAGGTGAGATCTTGTGAGCTGCTCGTCCTCTTCGCTCGCGATCCATTGTGCCAGGACGTGCACGCTCCGAGTCGGTCAGCTTCGTCACAACCACCGCAGTCTGAGGACGAGCGCTTGACTCGGTCATCCATCCAGAATTCTCGTTCGCAACCTCGACTGGATTCGCAGATCTCGTGGTAGAAAACTTGATTTTCTCATTCACAAGCGGAGTGAGTCGACCAGATGGGGTGCGCACGAGCTTTGCCCCCGGGCCCGACGACAATGTTTCTCCGTGCTTGTCAGTTGAAAGCGGAGGTGGGATGACGAATCGCGGACCATCGAGCTCGCTTGATAGGAAATAGTTATTCTGAAGAGGACTGAACCGACTCGTTTCAAACGGGAAACCAAAGTCGAGCGACGGATTCGCCTTCGAACCTCCTACTGGCGGGGACGTGCTTCGATTCGAACGGACGGTCGGTTGCAGACCAGCGTATGACGGGTTACCATACGTTTTCATCAGCAACCGATCGCGCTCGTCCGTGGACTTCGTCGGCGCCCGTTTTTTCACAGCACCGGGCTTCACAAGCTCCTCGCGGGTTCGAGGCTGCTGCATCCTTGACGAACTTTGGCCGCCACCAATGCCACGAAACTCAGTGATGAGCTCAGCGGGGGTAGCTGTGAAGAACGAAGCGCCCGGAGCCTCACCTAACGCTGACGAGTACTGGCCAAAGGAGCTTGCATCGCCTCCTGGTAGAGAACTCGACGTCGCTGTCGTGGGGCGGCTTGTTGGAGACTTGGAGCGCCCACGACTGGTGTTTCTCGACGTTGATCGCGCTGATGCCTTGGATCGCGTAGGAGACGAAGACCTACCACGCTCGGTAGAGTATGCATCGGCAGGATACGCATACTTTGAGTGTGGATCTGCGAGTGCCTCTGGTGGGGGTTGCGAGTGGCAGATCTCGTCGTCCAGGATCACGCGGGCTGTCTGGTGTACACGTTTGGACGGGGATTGGTGCAGACTTGTGGCAGCAATTTCACGAAGTGCGGCAGCTGAGAAACGGATGATGCCTACGATAAAGAGAGAACGCAAGCTTGTTATTGCGAGGAAACAAAGCGACAAGAGTGGCAACATCACATACCTTCGTCCACTGGATACTTTGCCATCACGACAGACAAATCCGAGATCGCGCCGTACTCACGCAAACTTTCAGCAGCGAGAGAGCTGTTGGCTGCAAGACTGGTCACGATCAACAAAAGTGAAACCATCAGCACCCAGCACGGCGTTTTTCGACCATGAAGCACAGTTTACGGAGACAACACAAACCAGAGCAAGAGCGCGCAGAAGACACAGATCACTTTCTTGTCCTCCCGCACGACGCTCTGTCGAAGCAGGAAGACAAGCAGCTCCATGGTCGGGAGGTTGGCACGACCAGTGATATGGCCAACCATCGCGGCAGACGTCAAACTCCCACCATAGTCGCTCAATTCAATCAGAACTGTCGGAAAGATACCAAAGCACACATGAGACTCACTTCACGAAACATACAGATCAATAGACTGGTTCTTTCGTACCTTCGCACGCGTAGATCTGAACTTGGCGGGTCAGGTTCGAGTACTCGCTGTGCACTGAGAGCGAGTTGAGCACGAGCTGGATCACATTTTGCTCCGACGTATTGCTGCTCTGCAACATCAGGTTCTTGCTCGTGTTGCTGGACTGCGCCAACACAGCGAGACACCCGCATGCGGACGCCTGGAGAATCGCGTCTTCGGGGAAACGGTCCAGCGCCTCGACCAGGATGTCTACAATGCCATGACGCACGAAGAGCTCCGTGGACTCGATGCTCAGGTGGCACAGCTTGCGCATCAGCACGCAGCCGTAGCAAAGCAGCACTGCGTGCGAAGTGTGGGACTGGATGGTGCGTAAAAGCAACAGCTCGCCTTGCTGCTGATGCAGGCATTCTGCAGTGACCTGCGGTGCTGACCGGATGACACGAAGCAGCTGGGACAGCGAGTTTTTCTTCACGTAGAGCCAGCCACACACACAAGTAACACGAGTCAGCATTCAGTAGCAAGCACGTGTGAGACTCATCAACGAGTACGTATGCTCTAGTCTACCACTCACCACAGCGGTCGCGTCCTCCGAGCTGCCGCAGATCGTATCGAGGATGTCGGTCACCTGCTTTTGGTTCTCCGCGAGCGCCTCGCCCATGTCAGAGTACCTACCCGTACTCTGTTTCCGCAGCGCCGTCGCGCTCTTCGTGGTTGAACGTCCGAGTGCAGACGCTGACTGGTTGTTGTGCGCCATTCTATCGGCGCTGGAGCTGCTCACATCAGCGGTCTTGGCTCTGCGCGGCGCACCTGCTGTTGCTGCGTCAGTAGTCGCAGCCACTGGCGAAAAGAGGATCACGTGTTCTTCCTCGTCGTTGTGGCTCTTTCTCGGAATACCGGCTCCGCTTGCGCTGGTTTGAATGTGCGGTTGCTGCTGCTGTTGTTGTTGCGTGTACGAGGATGAAGAAGGTACTGCACGCTGGCGCTGGTCGACGTCGTATTCTTGAGCACCGATTGAAAGGTTGCCCGGTCGACTGCTTGTCGTTGAGCGGGTGCTTGAGATCTGCTGTTGTTGTAGTTCGAGCATGGCTCTCGTGGGCTTTGCGCTCGTCTTCGCAGTCGGTGTCGAGCGATTCGACGATGACGAGCTCTTTGGTGTGCCTTTAGCTTGGGAGCTGGTCCCACGATTACCACTCGCAGCCGATGGCTGCACCTTCTTCGCACTCGAGCCCTTCAGCTGATCCACTTCAATGCGATCCTTCCCAACGCGCTCTTCAATCTCGCCATTGTCGTAATAAATGTCAATCACGCCGCTGGATCGCAGCCGCAGAACTTTACCACGACGCACGGACGGCTGGCGCGCGTCACCACTAGCGGAGAACGACGTTGACGCACTGCTGTTGCTCAGCTTGGACTTGACCAACACGGGCTCGCCCGCACTCCACACGCGCTTCACACTTGACTCACCGGCTGCACTGGCACTGTTACTGCTGTTTGGGTTGCTTGCTCGGCTGGACGCCGCCGAGGGCTTTGCCTTTTGGCCACTACTACTGGAACTCGTTCCGCGCATTTGCTCCTTCGTTCACCTAGAGATACGACGAACAAAGACACACGCTCCCACAACAACAAACGTAGAAGGGGAAAAAGGAACACAGTGGGCGTGGAATGCACAGAGAGCACGCTCAGCGCACACACACACGTGCTCAGGATCTTCGTACACGACGGTGGACCGTGCGCACAGACACACACACTGCGCCGTCTCGATTCCAAGCAAAGAGCTCAGCTGCGCACGTCGTTGCAACTGCGGCACAGGTGCTGCTGGGAGATCTGTTCGTCTGCCTGCCTGCCTGTTGGGGGAGACCAGAGACTTGAGCTGAAGACGACGATTGCGCGAATGGACACAGCAGTGCAGCAAAGTTCGGCCGTCGGCAGCCCGTCCGCCTGTTCGCCGAGGCAAATGGTGATGGTTCCTAGAAACCCTCGGTAAGGGTGAAAACCGCCAGTCAACTTCGACAGATAAACAGCCAATCAAAAGCAAAAACAGTGAGAACTCAGCATTACCCAGGAGCTTTCTTGCAAACCTTTATGACCTCTACACGATTCAGCACAGAAGATGCCGCGTCAAAATCAGCGGCAGCAAACACTCAAGCTCTGCAGGCGTTGATCCTCCTCTGCCACATAAATCCGCGTTTACGCTGGTTTCTTACTCTTCTGCAACTCAGGTGCAGACTAACGGAGGACCAAATTGATGAGGCTGAGGCGATGGTTGTGCGCCAGCGTCTCTCCATTGCGGAGGCATCTACTCGTGTGGGTTCTTCTCGTCCAGCTGTATCACGGCAGCTTCAAAGCTTCGAATGCTCGGGCTTTGGCTGGTGCAATCATTGATATAGACCGCCACCCGCAGCAGCAGCTTGCTCCCAACGACCTCCATCCACAGCAGGTTCTAAGCCACGAGCTTCAGCCACGCCTGCTCGCTGACCATGATCTTCAGTCACAGCAGCAGCATCGCCACGAGCACTAACCACAACAGCAGCTTGTTCCTAATGACCTCCAGCAGGATCGTCACGAGCACCAGCTCCATCAACTCACGCACCAACTCCAGCAGCATCAACAACAACAAGACCGATTTTTGCTGGATCTGC
>JAASGT010001203.1:0-10198 GCA_023334315.1 Globisporangium alternatum | reverse complement strand
GTTCAGCCAGGAGCTGTCGCGTCTGATGCACGCGAAGCTGGGTCTGATCCACAAGTCGATCCCGAGCGACGACCGAGCGCTTGTGAACTCGCTCTTTGACGTGTTGACGGAGACTGGCGCTGACTTCACGTGCACTTTCCGTGCGCTGGCTGATATCAAGCCATTTGACGAGAAGTCGCAGCTAGACGTTTTGCATCAGCTGGCAAACTTCTCGGAGAGTCTGGAGCAGGTGAAGCGGCGACTCTCTTCGTTCACGGAAGCACAGTACGAAATGGTGAAGATGCTGTTGAAGGAAAACCCAGTGCAAGCGCGCATGTACGGAATCAGCGAGGAAACGTTTAAACAAATGACAGCCGAGCGTGAGCTCGTGGCAAAGCTGAGCACGCACACGGATGCCGAGCGCCTTGAAACTGTGCGAGTAGCGTGGGCGAAATGGGTCAAGATGTACGTGGAGAGGCTGAAGGAGGAAACTGAATTCTCGCCTGATGCGGAGAAGGATGCGCAGCGTCACGCGCTCATGCAGCGCACAAACCCGAAGTTTGTCTTGCGCAACCACGTGGCGCAGAAGGCGATCGATTTTGCCACCGATGGTGACTACATTGAAGTGGAGAACATTTTCAAGCTGCTGACCAACCCGTTCGACGAAGGCTCCTCGAGCGACCTTGTGTACGCTCGCCCTGAAGACTCTTCAGCTCCACCGCTTTGCGTCTCGTGCTCATCTTAAGTAAGAACCAAGTGAGTTTGCTGCTGTTATTACGATACCTGCACGAAGACTGATAATCAAACTCACAGCGAATGATTCTAGCAGGAGGTGTCGAACGTCATTGCACGTTGCATACTTCTTGCTGCGAGTCATTGTCTGAATGCCGAAACCAGCCATTGGAAGATGTACCAACGAAGATCAGAATCCTGGCGCCCCTTCGGATCGGATTGGTGCCGTTTCAGTGTGTTTTGGTGCAAGCGTTGATTTTCTCAAGTCCAAATTCAAAGTGTGCGGCTACCAACAGAAGGCACAGGAGCGAATATGGAGACGTTCCGCAGTGAGTACTCGGAAGATGGCTTGAGCACGAGCCGCTTTGGCGCCAGTGGCAGCGCGTCGTCGCTGTCGTTCACCTCGCACTCTGGCTCTTCGTTCGACTCGCGGTCCGCACGACCCGACTTTCTGAGCAGCTACGAGCAAAAATTCCTCGCGCGGAAGGCCGAGAAGAAGAAGAAGAAAGAGCGCGAAGCCACGAACAACCAGGTGAGTTCGGCCGAGGAGAAATGGAAGGCGGATCGCGAAGCCGAGCGCGAAATCCGAAAGCGCGAGATGGAGACGTGGATCCCCACACCCACGGCACTCAAACGCATCGAGCGCGACAGCAAGAAGCGCAGCCGCGAGCGCATGAAGAGCGTACTCGACTGGTATCCTTCATCCGAAGGCCAGGAGAGTGAAGTGCACCCGCTTTTTGCAGTGGCAACAGAGAACAAGAAAGAGCAACCAGTTCACAGTGAGCAACAGCGAGCTGCCGACGAAGCACAAAGAAATAGCGTTGCTGCTGGTCTGCAGCGGCAAGTGGGCGACCTCAAGATGAAAGTCTCCTACATGGAACGGCAGGTGTTCTCAGCGGCCACGAAGTGCTCGCCGACGAAGCTGGTGCGCCAGAAGAACAATCTGGTGCGCAAGAGACGCCCCGGTCGCGAGCAGCTCACTCCACTCCATGATGACGGCTGTGGTGATGAATACGGCGAGAACTCCAGCGCGCTTGTTCGCTCTGCCAGTCACTCGTCCATTGGTGCCAAATACACGCCGGCATCCGCAGCCAGAACTGCAACTGGTGCGTTCCAAAATTGTGTAACAGCAAACCCAGGCAGCAGCAGATTCGTCAGCAATCTCGGTGGCTCGCACTCAGCCGCACAGCTCGCTGCAGTCGACGAAGACGCAGCAGATGACGCAGAGATGGAGCACTTTCTTCTGCTCCATCGTCGACAAGTACGTACACGATCATATTAATGGGATAGTGTCACCTCAGCACCTCAACTCTCGCTTTGTATTTTCCATTGACAGAGAAAACAGCAGGACTATGCGACGAAGATCCAGGCAACGTGGCGGATGTACCGAAAGCGACGAGTCTACAGTCGCTGGGGACGACGGCGTCTCAAGATTCGGCGCAAGTTCTTCCAGATGTGGTCGCTCTCACACCGCATCAAGAAGAAAGCGCGCTTGTCCGTCATGCGAAAGTACCTGCTCGCGTTGAGAGAAGAGGTCGGCGTTGCGATTCGGCTCCGGGAGATCGAACTGAAGCTCTATCGAGACGCGGAGATGCAGGCAGAGCTACCGAAGCTGGTCATGAATCTGGTGTTTACATCAACCAACCAGGACAACGCGAGTATCAAATCCATCCAGCGAGTCGCACGCCAGGCGACCATGAACGGCTTCTTCAACTCAGCGTTTGCAAGTGTGGAGCATTTTCCAGACCGCAAGAAGGGACGCGTGCAGCACATGCGCGTGCTCCACATGAAGGCGCGACAAGCAATTGTGAAAAAGATCGTCCAGCGGATGTTCCTGTTGTGGAAACGCGTGCACATGGAAAACAAACGGATCGGTTTGAATGCTCAGCTCTGTATCAAGCGCGCCGCTCGGATGGCGTTTGGCTCGCGACCAGTCTGGGCAGGTGAGAAGCTCATGATCATCTTCAGCATCTGGTCGCGATGGGCGGCTTTCTCGCGCTGTATGCGATCCGGGTCACCGCTCCCGCAGTATACACAGGCGCTGCCGCAATGGGACATCTGGGTCTACAACCACCAAGAGCGGCAGGTGCGGAAAGTGAAAGCTGCAGCAAAAGCACCTCTCACTCGTATGCGTCGGTACTTCTATCGTCTGCGAACGTTCAGTGGCCGCTCAGTTGAAAAACGAGCTCAGCTACAAACAGCGATGCACCATTACGTTCAGAAGATCACGCGCGAGATACTGTTGTCTTGGAGAGAAGAGATCGCAGAGGGTGCATTCAACAAGAAGCTCTGCAGGTTCGTGATCGCAAAGCTGCGCGGCTACGCAATAGTGAAAGCCAAGCTACGACCTCTCAAGCAGGCGGTGGCACAACAAAAGCAGCTCTGGGACTTCAGTCGCGCGTGGCGAGCGTGGAAAGGCGTGCACCTGCGAAGCTTCTTCAAACGCGAACTCAATGTCTCGAAACTCGAACAGAGCCAATGGCGCAGCAAAGTGCATCGCATCATTTACGTCTGGATGGACGCAAAGCACCAGGTGAACCGCTGGCGGACGTTTGAAGCCTGGCGGAACCTTTGCCGGAAGCGACGGTTGTTCCAGACGCTGCGCTTCCACTGCGAACGCATCCGTAAGCGCCACCTGCTCTTTGGGATCCTGAACGCCTGGAAAGCGTTCGTATGGAAGCAAGAGGACGTGTCTCTCGAAGACCGCCTTAAGCTCAGTGCCTGGGATGTATACGAAGAGCTCTCGCCGTTCTTCCCGATGCTCTTCTATGGCAGCTACTCAGCCGCTGCCGCTATCTTTGGAGGCGTGGAAGTCAAACCCGAGGAGGGCCAAGAGCACCAAAAGCGACTTCCGTACCAGAGTGACAGCATCCGCCAATTCCAGAGTGTGATTACGCAGGGTAGCGTCGCGGAAGTGCGCAACGCAGTCTTGCAGTCTAAGCACTTGATCAACGCAGTAGACGATGCCTCAGGCAACACGCCGCTGCATATGGCTATGCAGGTGGAAGATCCGACACATCGCATCGACATGCTGAGTCTGCTGCTCAGTGAAGGCGCCGTGACGTGGCACCACTCGAATCGCCACGGACTCACACCAAAGCAGCTTGCGAACGACGAAGATTCAAAGCTGCTGTTGGATAAAGGAATCTACGCGTTCTACGCCAACAAGGTGCTCCAACTGAACAACGCGAAGAAGGTGGTAGTGGACGAAACTGTTAGCAAGAATGAAGAGACATCAGCAAGCTCGGAGCAACGGTTTATGTGGTGCATGATCACGCTCATGAGCAGCGAGTGGGTCCGTGGAGTAAGACTGGCGGGAGACATCAAGGTTCGCGAGTGGCACAGTGTGCTGAAGGAAGAGCTCTGGCTGCGTCAGGAGCGAATCATCTTCGCATCGACGTCTCACTTCTCGCCTGCGATTCTGCGCTGCCGCGCTTTTCTGAACGGCATGAAAAAGAAACTCGCGCGGAGCTGTGACCAAGTTCTAGAAAAGCAGGTGCGCAAAAGGGTTTCGACGTCGATAGCTCTGCCATCACCATTCAGCGAAGGTCATCAGCAGCTAGAGCAGGATAACGTCAAGCCTTTACCGGTGCGGCGAAGTCTCTCGCGAGCTCTGCATTCGAGAGGGTTGTTGCGCGGACAGCAATACGTTAGCATGCTCACGAAAATTGTGGACGCAAATGACAGCTACACACACGCTAAGGCGACCCAGGAGGAAGAAGATCGCATGCTTCGAGCCAAGATGCTCGGCGACCTGGAGCCCTACGCGCGTTTTCTTCTCACCCCAACACTGGACTGCGAGCTCGCAGAGAAAGCGCTCGTGCACTCTTTCGTTGGCGTGCTGTTCTCGCTTGAGTTTCCTGTACACGAGGTGCTCGAAGAAGCGTACCGACTCGACGACGTGTGCTCGAGTCTCGAACACAACGTCTTGACTCTGCACGCACTGCTAGAGAGAGCCCAGTGGAAAGTGAGCTCGTTTGCAGTTGCGCCGTCGGATGCCTCTCTGCTCTGCTGCTTTGCGACTGAGCTGGACATGGACCTGCACTTTACGAAGGAGATATTCTTCCTGCGCCTCGCTGCTCATACAATTGAATGCCAGAAGCACCAAGAAGGATCGACGGCGACAGACGAGGTTGATGGTGACGAAATGAAGAATGATGACCACTCCCATCCAGGTCTCCAGGAAACACAACAGAAGCATGAGCCTTTCATCAAGGAGGCGAAAGATCTGGCGACCAAGTTGCAGCGGAAGATGCGCAAGATTGAGAAGAAGAAGAGGACTCTTGAGGGCCATCTAGCCGAATCCGAGTCCACCTACCGTGCAAAGCTGTTCTCAGTGACGCGAACAGTACGCGAAATCAGCGAAGCGAGGATGGTTCTTGAGAGAGCTCGGCTTCGGATGGCATCGGTGCTGCTCAAGTACAGGGATCTGCAGACTGAGATCGAGACGATCGAAAAGATCAAGCGATGTCTGGTGAGTGGACAGTGCGACTTGAACAAATTGCCGTGCAAGTTCCTCGGAGACTCCATGGGTGATGAGAGTGCACACAAGAAAGCATTCCTCGAGGCTGAGTTGGCAAGATGCACGCAATCGTATCGCACGAAAGAGCTGTTCAGTGACGAAGGCACTAGCGCCACTGCATCTACGACTTTGACCGCGTCACCTGCTACTGCAAGCAGTTGTCTTGAAGTGCGACGACTCTACAAAGAGACCAAGACAGCACTGCGACTGCTTTTCGTGGCAAACCTGTTTCGCTGCTGCTGTTGCTGGCTTGCGGAAAACATGATTCCGCCTCCTGTTACAGCCGACGAGAACAAGCTCGAGGACCAGCCCGTTAACGATGAGCGTCAAGATCACTCCAAAGCGCTCGCGCGCCCAAATCCGACCCTCCAGAAGCGAAGAAGCAGCGTGAGCAACGTGAGGAAGATCGTAGAAACTCCTCATCGAGCGCCAGTTGCAACAGAGACAGCTGAGCGGGACGCCAACTTGATGCTCGAGAATTACGCGTCCAGCGCTGGGCTGCTGTTTGAGAAAGAGCGTTTGGACATGACGGCGCGGAAGAAGCAACTGAGCGAGGAGCAGAGTAGCGAAATTCCGATCATTCAAGAGCTCAACCCAATTACAAGGCAACCTGAAGACCCGCCAGAGCATTTGCTGGATCAAGCAGGAGCGATTGTGAGTTCGAATTCCGCGAGACATAACGCACGACTCAAGGCTGCACCTCGCAATCGCAAGCGAGAAGAGCTGCGCAAGGCGATTGTAGAGCATCAGCTGAAGAGGGTCGCAGCCGGAGACACACGTCTGAGTGGCGATGGAGACGACCGCGATGACGTGCTGCAGAGCGAAGAATCGACTTCAACTGCCTCACAGTTGCCTTCTCTTCACGGTTCATCCATCGAATTTGGGAATTTCGTTGTTGGTGGAGTATCGCAAATGATTGCGAGGGCTGAGATGGAAGCGCCGCAAGAAGAAAGATATGCCGTTGCAGCACCTGACCATCGCAGCAGTGTCGAGGCGATGTGGAAACGAGGCGCGCGAGGCAGCGACAATATGGCTGCGACCAGCAAAGCGTCTTCGGAGATCTTCACGTCCGTAGTGGACGAGGTGGCGTTCAATGCATCGTTCCGCGTGCTGAGCGCTTCGAGGGATCGACGCAGCATTTCGGCGTCTCGAGTCTCATCAGCCGGGAAGGCGTCGTCTATGCTCGAATCCCCGCAGCCCCTATCTGCGAGTGAGCGACGAAACAGCAGGGCTCGCAAAACCGAAGTCCAAGAGATTTATGCGGAGCCCAGTTCATCACCAGCAGCGTTTGAGAGTCACTTAGGCCACAACGTGCTCGCTAGCGACTTTACTGAGGAATCCGAGGTTGTTCAAGAGATCACGCTCAGCTTCAGGGTGGACGACGTCAAGGCTGGTGAGCAGCACGCAGAAGAGGCTGAGCTGGAATTCTCTCAGTCTGACGAGACCAGCGCGCAGGAAAGCGGGCTATGCGAGTCGGAGAAGTCTCAGGACAGAGAGCGAAACTCGATCAACGGAGACCAAGTGACAGTGGAGGCAGAATTCGATTTGATTGCCAGTGATGAGACATCATTACCTGAGGCACTCGAGGAGCATCTCAGGCGTATTCGCGAGGAAGCTGCGGAGCCAACAAACGCCCCAGCTATCACAACGGTTCCAGCGGCTAATGACAGCTCCGACCGTGACAAGCGCCACAGCCAGCGACGCTCCAACTACGGGGGAGACACAGAGAACAGCGACGCGTTTGCTGGGAGTCGATTCTTGTCGTTCATCAAGTGGGAAAAGAAGGGAGCAGCATTGGCGGAGACCATCTCTCCGCTGTCGCACATTTTTCAGGATGCCCCAGCGCGTGGCTCTTCATATTCTCAGGAGGAGAGAGATGTCAAGCAAGTGCAGAAGACTACAAAGACCAAGAAGAAGCAAACAGCGGTCATGAGGACTCAGGCGGAGACAAATCTCATCATGGAAGCAGCAGCAGAGTCAAGCGAGAGCTCGCTCTCAGATGCATTGAGCGATCCAAGCACTTTGCAGTTGCACGGCAAGGCTGCAGTCTTGACTGAGAGCAGGAAGAAAGCAGCGGGAACCAGTGGCGACCAAGATGAAAAAAAAGAAACTGCTAGAGCGATGGATTTAGTAAAACTGGAGGCAGAAGATTTCGAGACAGCGATTCCGCGGATTTCCATCACGGTCATGCAGTCGCGTTCAGCAGAGATGAGTACCTCTCAGACTGGCCTCGACACCTCTCCGCAACACCAGGCGGTGGAATTCGCGAACGATGTTTCCGCATCAGCAACAATGCAGTTTGATCTCGACGTGCTGCAGCTTCAAGGACACGGAATGGCTCAGGGTACGGCAGCATCCAAGGAACCCGGAGATTTGCGCACGAGAGAGCTCTCGAAAGCGACTAAGAAGCTGCCGTCGTCCAAGAAAGCGTCGAAGTGGCAATTCCAAGAGCCTCGAGCTCAAACATCCTCCACTCTGCCTCGCCAGTACACTTCCGCGACGCTCACTGAGCTGCAGCTGGACGGAGCTAAAGTGGGGAGCTCTGTCGGTGCGGTGATGACCAAGTCTCAGAGTACAATGGACATGAAGACGAAGAAGTCGGCAATGGGAAGAGGAGGAGGGACTGCGACTCCAGTGGAGCTGTCGAAGCAGCAGAAGCAGCAGGTGTGGGACGAATTCGCTTCGCTATCGCTCTCAGAGGGCGTTCAGAACGCGTACTCCGTGCTTTACCCCCACATCTACGCACCGACAGCATCTGCACAGCCAATGCCAAGCCACGTGCAGCACGACTCAAAGCTAGAAGAGATCAGCGAGAAAGCCCAAGTAGCAGCAGCAGTTCAAGGCTCACTTCCGCCTCAACCAAAAGTCTCGGAACATATCCAAAAGGACTTGACCAATCAGTACACTGGTGGTGCGCTTCAGATGCGCTCGATGCCAGACTTGCGTCGGAATCATACATCATCCGTGGAGCTAGACAAGAAGTTCTGGAGCGCAGTGGAAGGCTATAAATCCGTCGGCGCAGCATCTTCAGTGCTCATCCTGGATGCAAAAGTGCTGCTCGCGCGTCGAAAGGAGATCGCCAGTCGCATCCACGACGAGTTCCTCCACGAGCGCAGCCACCGGCGCCTCGACTGGATCGACATGTACCCAGATGAAGTTCGTTCGGTCACGACGCACCTGAGCGCCGCGCCAAAGAACCTCTTCAACGCGCTGCAGCAGACTGCCCAGCTGCGCATTTCCACCGCAGTGGCGCAGCGCCACAGTTGAGAATGAGACAATCAATGAGGGTTAAACGAAGGCACTGCTCAGCAGTTTCAGATGCGGCGCTTCATTCCTCACCTCACATGCAAGAGTTACTTTGTCATTCAATCGATTCTGCGTACAGACAGCAAAGATGAGCGACGAGGGACCGAGCAAACTTCATAGCACCACTCAGTCGACACTAACGAAGTTTCTAGCCCTGCGGAAGCTTTCGCTGCCAGTCAAGCGCACCATCGAGAGCGTCAAAGTGACTACTCCAACAGCCAAGTCGCCTACAAAGACATCCGCACTGCCTTCGCAACCGCCGGTTGTCTGGAAACGGTACTCGAAGCGGATCCACGGAGAGCGCGTCGCCGCTTTGTGTGATGCGATGCGAGCCCCCAGCGATGACTTTAGCGACAACCGCGACGCGTACAACCCGAAGAAGCCGCTGAAGCGCTTCATCAAAGTACACGCCGAGGAGGAGCAGGTGAGCATCGAGTTCCACGTGCACACGCGCGCGATGTTCTTCGAGCGCGAGAAGGTTGACCGCGACGTGTGCGACCGACTGGAGAACCGCCAGTGGTACGACGAGCAGCTCAAGCAGATCTACAGCCACGATTAAGACGGTGAGTTGTTGCCTACATGTGGGTCATGGGAATGCGAATTTGAAATCAATGTGAGCCCCACGACGGAGCCGTTATGGTTGCAGATTCAATTCGTCATGTCCACGCGTCGAACTGGTAGACTTGTCGCGTACCCAACTGTCAGGTTCGCTAGCTCTCGTGAACTTTATCGCTTCCCTCACTTTGACATTGGACGCCATCACTCAAGATGCAGCAGCCCAGCCCTCTCAGTCCCAGCCAACGCCTTGTGTGGCGCAAAGCCACTCCGTCTAGCACACGGTTCGACAACGCACTCTTGCGGGAGCTTTCAGTGCTTGATGCAGCTCAAGACGCTGCTAGCGAAGAACAATCGTCTGCAGGTTGCTGCTTCAAACAGGTAAAGGGTGTCAAGCAAATGGAGAATCCGCAGCTGGTCATGGCTTCAACAGCCGCGCTCCAGCTCGCTGGCTTTGATGTCGAGAGAGCCGAGAGTCGTGAAGAGAGAAGAGACGAGCGTGAGCGAATGGCGTTTGTGTCAGTGAGTGAATTGGTGCCGTTTCTGGTTGGTAGCGACGTTCTACATGGATCGGAGCTCGCTCTCGAGTGCTGCAACAGACCCAAGTCTGTAGATGGCGATGCGATTTACGTCGGAGAGGTCGTGAACGAAGCACAGGAGCGCTGGGAACTACAGTTGCACTTGACTGGGCTGCGTGCGTCATCAGGTGAAAACGACAGTAACAAACGAGGACTGGTACGTACTTCTGTTAGGTTTGTATGGCAAGACATGGTAGCTTCGCATTGAGCTAACCCGTCTTTTCTTCTTCTACTTCTTCTTCTTCTAGCGAGCAGCGCTGTCTGAATTCCTGTTGTGCGAGCATCTACACGCGCTTGGGGTGCCAACCGCTCGTGCCGCAAGTGTCGTGGTGTCCGCTAGCAGCTCCGCAAACTCTGAACCCACGATGCAGGAGCCGACTGCTGCGGTGATGCGCATTGCCCAGAGTTTCCTGCGCTTCGGCTCGTTTGAGATTTTTAAGGAGAAAGACCCGAAGTCCGGGCGCCACGGTCCCAGCGCTGGTCTCGAGAGCAAAGCCGACATGATGCGCCATATGCTCAATTTCAC
>JAASGT010001202.1:0-10204 GCA_023334315.1 Globisporangium alternatum | reverse complement strand
GGTCGGTGGCGTCACGAAGCATGGTCGGCAGCGCCGGGGGAGGAGTGGACGAGGGAAAAGGTACGGCGTGAAAAGAAGGGGCGGTGGCGGCGAGCGCTGGTGTGCATAAGGTATTGCGCCGTCGGGGAATTGAACCCCGATCTACTGGGGCTAAGAATACGCCAAAGTCACTGCTGTCGATCACCTCGAGATTGTTCATTGAGAAGTACAGTAAACTAGAGTCGTTCACCCCCGCGGAGGAATCCAACTTCCCACTGAGGAATTTCAATTAGGTCACCGTAAGCCTTTTCGTCACAAGACTGCACTTCGAGTTCCCAGGTCGCAGAAAAGATCTGGATGAGTTGAAGTCGAACGCCCGCAGCTCTTTCGACGCTGGACACAGAATCTTTTGGTAGGTGTAAGTAGAGTTAACCCTTTCGCGTCCCGACGTGTAAATTTTACACGTTCGAGGCCTATCTCAAAACACGTCGTGAAATGACCCATCAGACGTATATAATTTACACGTTTTACAGCAAAACTTCTTCAACGTGATTTTTTGCAGTTAGGAATCAAAACTAATTTAAAATTGAAAAATGAAGCAATTTATTCAGTTGTATTTTTAAATTAATATCAAAAATGAAAAATAAAAGTAGTGCCGTACCCATTCATGAAGTACGAGTGTTTGCAAAAAGGGTTAAATAAGATGGGTACATAATTGTGTATAGCTTCACTGCATTTTACTATTAAATTAACGTTGTGGCATGTGCGCGTAGCCCGTCGCCGTGTATTCAGATAAACCTTGAAAACATGATACCTGTACAGAATAATATTTTTCTTTACATGATTGATTCAGTAAATATGGTATAAGATTTTGAAAACAAACTTGATAGTACTGCTGATACAAACCCGGTCACTGACCATATCAAGTTTACAAGGTTTATCTGTGTGGGTGACGGGTTAAAGTATCTAACTGAGTAGGATGGTTAATGTAAAAATATATGTTGTAAGTTGTTTGTCAACCATCCTCGCTTACATAATTGCAAATTTCCTTTTTCTTCAGTTGCGAAAATGGCGCCACCAGCGGAGCACGAGGAGCAATGCACGGCGGCGGACCGCGCGATCTTCGACGAGCTGGAGGCGCTTGAGCGCCAGCGAGCGCAGGGCAGCTGGCCCTACGAGGGCGTCGCGGTGCGCATGTTCCAGACGCGCGCCGGTGACTTCATCCGCGTCCTGGATCGCCACGAAGCCCCGCTCTCGCCCGGAATGGTACGTCGTGTAACGTAGATGCATGCATGTTGAAGCGCGCTTCATTGCGCATTGCCTACAATGTATCGTCTGTTGTATGGATATGATTGCTATCAATACTGCTCGATGCGTGTGTGTGGAACCAGTAGCTGACTCATCGTTTGTTTTCTTTCTGTCTGTGCGTCTGTGTATATGCAACTCGCTGCACTGTAGCTGGACGCGATCCACGAGTTCTTTCACAGTGAAGATAGCGTTCAAACGACAGGTGACGACCTGGATGGTGGAATCACAACTGGTAACGCTATACACTGCGTCTGCTGAGAGCTGGTGCTTATGAGGTTTCTATGTTGAACCAACTGATCATGCTACTGAACTCGTTCGTTGTTGGAATGCTTTACGATGTAGATAATGTAGAGCGACCGACGGATCCTGACGCATTTGAATACTCTGAAGACGCCAACATCGACGCCTTCATCGCAAACGCTGATGAAAGCTTCGGCAGTGACGTCTATCGAATTAAAGCCAGCGATTCACTGCTTGGTGCCTTAGCCAATGCACCGCCAGCATCCGACGTTGTTGTTCATGTTGAAGAGCCGACCCAGAGCAGCGATCCCATGAGCACTGCTGCTGCAAATCCTATCGCAGCGACAGCAGACGTTGCAATGGACGAAGTGTGTCCTAGTACAGAGGTAGAGCCGTGGATGCTGCCTACTTTGGCTCAAACTCCCGAAGAGATTGCCGCGAATGGAGAGCTAGTGAGTGCGTTGCTGAGCAGTGAGCACGAGCGAGTCATCGAAGACGAAACCATGGAAGAGCTGGTTCCTTCAAGCACGAGCTGTACGACCAGCACAACGGAGGAGTCAGCCGTGTCCACTGGCAACCCTCCTCTACTCAAGCCTCAGTCTCTGGAAGGGTTCACGTCACTCTGCGAGCGCTGGCCGACTGCACTGGAAGAGCGGCGAAAGATTTGCTACCTGCCGTCCCTCGAGGTGGCTGCCTACTACGAGCGGAATCGGACTACGACGCCGTGCATCCTTTACTGGATGCGAAATACGCTGCGGGTCTCGCACGGCAACTTCGCTCTTGAGGCGGCGCTGTTGCTCGCCGAGCGACTCGGTCTCCCCGTGGTGACCATGTGCCTTGTCCCGTGCGCCATCGTCTATCCGACTTGCCACTCGACAAACGCGAACGATGCGTTCGCTCGGTGGTCATATGCCGACGTCTACCAGCAGCTTTGCCAGGCAGGACTGCCGTTTCTCGGTTTCACAGGATCGACTGCACCGAAGAAGATCAAGAGCGCGGTTGACGTCGATGACGCTGATGGGTTTCCACTCTTCCAGCTTATTGAATCCTTTTCTCCATACGTGGTCATCACGGACGACGCATGTGATCTCCAGGCAAGCCGCAATCTCCACCAGCTCACGCAGTTCCTCCACGCAACACCGTCATCTTCGCCATGGGGGCTCTTTGCGATCGATTCGAACACATGCCTACCGATGTATTCGAGATCAGAGATGGCTCGAAGGACGCTAGCAGCCGGCGAGCGATTTCTTAGTGAAGATGAGTTTAGTCACACGTACACAGAGTGTTTCCAGGATGAAGGCGAGCCGTACTCGTTCACGGCGATCGAAAGAGCCAAACTCGTTGAGGACTTCGATGCGAAGTCGAAGCGAGACGCCCGCTTGAAGTTGCTTCGCCAACTGGAGATGGAGGAAGTGAACTGGCGAATTGTCGAGTCGCTCAACAGACAATGCAGCCCCGAGATGGCTCCGTTCAGTGAGATGGACGCGCTCCAAAAGTTGGATCGGCTTTTGGGCGAATCAAGCGACCGTCCAGCGATTCAAGCCGAGCTGCAGGCAAGTGATTGTGTGACAACTTGCTGTGATGAGGATGCTGAGCTCTAACATGAGCTATGTGACGAAATTGTGCTTAGGGCGACGGAGTCCTGAGTCTGCTGCCGTACATTCGCCACGGAACGCTCTTCTCGGGACATGTGATCCAGCAAATCACATCGACAATTTCAAGCCACCCTCCTCCTCGGACTCCCCGAGATCGAAAAGGACTCGCAATGCTGAAGGTTGGTGCTCAATTCTGGGTGCAAATTTTTACTAACCAAAGACTGAATCACTCACCCTCCCATTGATTTGCTCGAATCGTGTAGGTGATGCGATCACGCGCCTTGACGCACTTGGGAAAAGAGCGAGACTATGCGCTCTACCTTGCGCTGTGGACATTGATTCAGCATCGGCACAGAGAGGAGACGAACTTTCCTCAGTCGAGCCTGAGCTTCTTGAAATGCTTCGCAATTGAAGTATTGTCATCTTCCTCTCTGCCAAGTTCACTGTAAGTACTTGTAACCAACTAACCTGTGAAGCCGTCTTCTTGACACTGACACATCGTGGCTGTTGTTGAGAATCATAGAAACTTACACAGCGTGGTGCTGCCGTCATGGATCAACAACAACATGAAGTTTGGAGCGGAGATTCAGGGCAGCGAGGCAGCGTTTGACTCTGTATCGTACGACCCTTACGAGCTCGAAAGCGCGCGAACGAACGATATGTACTGGAATGACATTCAGAAGTTCTTGACGGAGCATCGGTACCTCCACCCGCTGTTGATCGTGTACTGGAGCTACCGGATTCTGCAATGGAGCATCTCGTCTCAGTCGGCCATTGCGGTGAGTCGACATGACTTGGAACGTTTGCGAACAATCTCGCACCCACGAAATCGAAACTAACCCTGGTGGATCTGTCTCTACTTTGTGTTGAACCAGATGATCGAGTCCTTGCTGAACAAGTGCGCGCTCGGGTCGACTACATCACCAGACACTGTGTTCACGGTCTGGAGCCAGCTCTTTCGTCTCGGGAAGCCAACGAACTCATCCGAAGGTGAACTATTTCCGAGCTCCTTCCAGAGAGTTATGGATGAAGAGGTTGCGACTCAGCCGAAGCTCCAACTCCAACCTCTGAACTCGTAGCGTGTCGGTGTTATTTATTAACTAAGTGGCTTTCTAGCAAGCGTTTAACTGGGATTGAGTTCGTGGATGGTGGCTTCTTTAGGATCAAGCGTGCTAAGTGATCTGACTTTAGTG
Source organism: Globisporangium alternatum (assembly GCA_023334315.1). Classification (NCBI taxonomy): domain Eukaryota; phylum Oomycota; class Peronosporomycetes; order Pythiales; family Pythiaceae; genus Globisporangium; species Globisporangium alternatum. Next base: position 5,889 of record JAASGT010001202.1, on the reverse strand, counting down.
TCCACCGCACGCCCACTTCACGCGGCAGCTGTCGACACGCGTCTGTACGTCAATTGAGAGCCACTTGCACTGGCACGCGTACGCGACGACACCCGGCGCAGAGTCCATCTTCACGCGAAGCTTGGCTTCGTTCGGCACGTTCTCTCGGAAGAACATGTAGTCAGCGCTTGCGTTCCATTTCCTAAAAGAGTAGGTCGTGCACATATGTAGGAACTTGGTCGGCACGCCTGAAACACATGTCTAGGACAAAGGTAGGCACGTACCTGCCGAGAAACTGCACGACGGTGAAGTCGCAGTCGTTGCAGCGCAGATTCGAGCAGATGCTGAAGAATGCCAGATTAACCTTCAAGTGAGTTTAAAAGGATGAACTTTATGTGCTATCAACCAAAGTCTCACCTGTGGGACGACAGTGCTGTGTTCACTCCGCGCTTGGCATGTTCTCCGTCCAACAGCAACTGCGAGCACCTATCGAGAATATGAAAAGGTCAGCCAAGTCGAATATAATATACGACATCAACAAGGTACGAGAAATTCAAAGTCTGCTCTTACTTTTTTTTGCCGCCAACCTGAAACTCGTCTTTCTTTGATGACGACGACAAACTTGACGATGAGGGCTCTTTCGACGACAGCGAACGTGGATGCACCGCCGCCGCAGGTTCGCTCTCGTCACCGATCATGTCGAGCAGGTCGTCAATGTCATTCTGAACAACAAAGATTGCGCACATACACCAGATTAGTTCTTCCAAGGCTTTCATCATTGCACTCTCGGCAAAAGTTCATTAACCAATGCCATCATACACGTGACTTGCTGGTCGTGGAGTAGGAAGGACGATCCGAGGCCGTCTTCGCTGTCGTTGACGATGTTGTTGTGGAGCTGTAGCTCGGCTTTCTCGACGACGAGGACGAGCTGCTGCTGCTACCAGAGATCGTCGTGCCTTGCATCACGCCTTCCACTTCGTCGAGCAGGTCTTCGAAGTCCATCCTTGGTTCTCGTGTGACGTCTCTGCGTTCTAATTAGCAGTGCTGTCAGCACGAAGACAAAGCAAACTCTGGTGAATGAATGACAGGTCTACGTTTCTCGAGCGCTCGTGGATTGATTCTCAACCGGCCGACAATTTTAGAAATTGGTTTCATCGGCCACTGGAGAAAGCCGAGTCTTTCGCTATCCTTATCAGCTCGAAGGTGAGATGGAAACTTGCCATCTTGAACGAGCCGATGCATGAGCTGATGTGAATATCAAGCGACACATGGCGTTTAGAACTTCGTTATTGAGAAATCTATCTACTGGTTGCTTGGAGTGTGCTGCCTTCTTTGCAGTATTGGTCACTGTTATACATAGGACGCTGCACCGGCATTCAGGTCTCTCGCTTTGGCTAAGGAAGCGGTCGAGCCCGATGAGTGGTGCGCGTGCTGCTCCTGCTCGCTCGAGAGCCCGTCGACGAGTTTCCGCCACCCGCTGGACGCGATCGAGAACAATGCAAGCAGCGGTCTGTCAGTATACATACAATTGAAAACAGGGTCAGCATTGGGCTCGTTCTAATCCTCATACACAACTAAATGGAACTCTACATACCTTGCGATCAGCTCGAGCCAGCTCGATTGCGGCCCAGCGCCGTTCACGTAGCGGATATACAGGTACGCGTCATGACGGGCGCCGTCAATCATGTAGTAATCTAACACGAGCAGTTCAACACCAAGAGAGCTCAGATGGGTTAGCTTAGCTAATCCACACAGCAACAACTAAACTCAATGCATATACGAACCTTGCAGGAAGCGCAGGTTCTGGAACCCGTTCTTCTCATAGAAGCGCAGCGCACTCACGTTATCGGCCTTGACATGCAGGTACACGGCGCCGCAGTTCGGCTGGCGCCCAGCCTGGTCGATGCACTCCTGCAGCAGCGCGGACGCGATGCCTTTCCGCCGCACGGACGAGCGGCAGCCGAGTGTGAGGATGTACATCACGTGCGTATGCACGTCGTCGTCCGCGGCGATCAGGTCCGGGTCTTCGATCTTCGCGAGCGGCAGCGTGCTCGCCGTCACGGCGCCGAGAATGTACTCGACGCTTCTTGCGGGTGGCGCTTGTGCTAGCAAGGGATGCACGAAACCGCTGTCGTACGGGGGAGCGTACTGCGGGGGTGGTGCCGGCAGGACCTGCACTGCTAGCTGCGTGAACAGCGGTCCACCCGTCTCCATCCACAGTCCACTCGCAGCGCCATCATAGAACGACTAACACACAATACCACATACACAACGGACTAAATGAGCCTTTCACTTGGATTCCACACATATACACGCAGACTATGGACGCACCTGATTGTAGCGGATCGGGAACCACGTCTCGTGGAGCTCGCGCACCTGCTCGATGTCGTCTGCGACGATCTTGCGGAAGTAAATAATCGTGTCGGGCTCGTGCGACGACACAGCATGACTGCTACTGCTGTGGTGATGCTGCTCGTCATCGAACACCTTGTACGCTGATGATGACATCGCGGTCACCGCTGCTGCGGATGCGGCCGTCGGCATCACCATCATCGGGAGCGCGTCGACCTGCAGTACGAGCGCGCCATGTTTTGCTGCGGCTGCTTCGCCGCTCGGTCCCATGAGATGTCGGTCGCCCCGCGCGGCTCACTGCCCTGTCCGTCGCCAGCGCGCGTTGTGTTTTGTATTTTTACTCGATCAGGCACAGCATTTGTTCTCAGGAGCTCCAAATGCTCTATGAATGTATCGACTTTCATATTTTGTCAGCTGATTTGTGAATTTGATATCCATTTTGACCTCTATAAATGGATCTATATCTATTTCTTGAAGAAACTGGTCAGTGTCTTCATCCGCTTGGTCGTCGATACTGACGCTCGCTCTGCGACGTGTGAGCGCGTGACGCCGCTTCGAGACTTCTTACTGGCAGCAGCAACCACCTTCACGTCAGTCTGCGGACTGGCGACTATGGTGTTCACGGGCGCCTTTGCGACCAGACTCAGGATCTTCCTGACGCCCGTCGTGATGCCCAGCTGATGCATCTCCGCCGCGTTCATCCACCGGAGTCTCGCCTTTGCACCATCATCGTCATCATCATTGTCGTCAGCATTGTCGTTGTTGATCGCTTTCAGCAAGCTGGGCTTGGCAGCAAAGTGAAGGTGCTCGATGCCCATATGGTGCTTGACGTGTGAGAAGATGTGCGTGAGCTCGCCCAGGTCGCGGCGCTGGAAACTGCTGCTGCTGGTGGAAGCAGACTTGGTCGACGTGAACACATTCTTGCCAAGCAATGCGGAGAGCTTCGGGCCCATGAGCTTTTTGCGCTGTGTGAAAGATGGGATCTTGTCATCATCGTCCACCTGATAATAGTGCCATGAACGATTACAGCATTCAGGAGTTAGACTACAGGAGTCAATGAGTGCAAGGCAGGATATTGAAAGACAAAGTGACCTTCTTGTGGATGAACTCCCACTGACCCGCGAGCAGACCTTCGTCGGGTCGCTTCGCCATCAGGAAGTTCCAGTTCGCAGGTAGCTCGTCGCTCTTCTTCGACGCAGCTTTCCGTTTCCCAGTGGTTATAGCTGTTGTTAGAGTATCACCGTCCTGATTTTGTTCTTCGTAGGAGATGACGGTGACGCAGATCACTTCATTCTTCGAGTCCGCTTTCTTCGCCTTCAGCGGGTACTTTGTGACCTACTCGACACAGAATGAAGACCATGTGTTAGCAGTCACCAGAAGACTTATATGACGCGTCTCTTGTCATCTCAATGAATACCAACCTCGAGAAGCTTCTCATGCCACTCGTCGTAACGACTTGCATCACAGAGTGTGCACGCATCGCTCTCTGCAAGTGCGCCTGAGATTTCTTTCTTCTGGCGCGTTTGGGACTCTTCGTACGCCAGGCACGATGATCGCACGGGGCACCGAGCGCACTCAGGATTCTAAGAAAGCACCAAAACAGTGCAGCAGTTAAGTTCAACGTGATCCTGGCAAGATAACAACAACCTTAGCTGAGGTGTACCTGAACGGTGCACATGGTAGCACCGAGCTCCATCAAAGCTTGGTTCAGTTCTCCTGGTCGCTCGCACTCCTTGACGAGCTCACTGGCAGCTTTCCTGCTCACATGCACACCAGCACTTTCAAGATGCTACGAGCTTTTAACCACACAATGAATCAATCCAAACACAACTCCTCACCATGAGAACTTGATCAGCTGCTTGTTCTTTGGGTCAGCGCCGACAGCACGCAGTCTTGCAAGAACGCGGATCACGTTCCCGTCGACCAGAGGCTCTCGGTTTCCGAACGCAATCGAGGAAATGGCGCCTGGTTCGTCCAAACAGCAAATATGTCATTAACCAGCCAATCTATATGTACACAATTGACCAAAGACCCTCTCACCTGCTGTATAAGGCCCAATGCCTGGGATCATCAGGAGCTCGTCGATGGTCGAGGGCAGCTCGCCGCCAAAGTTCTCAACGACGTACTTCGCGCCAGAGTGGAGCATCCTGGCTCGACGGTAGTACCCGAGGCCAGCCCAGAGCGAGTTGACGTCCTGAGTGTGCGTGCATGTGACCAATACGTTAGCAAAGCCTCCGCCAGCATATTACATGATTGTATTCGTACCTCTTCACTCCCGTTCGCAAGTGCATCAACGGTCGGGAACTTTTCCGTCCAGCGCAGAAAGTAGTCCACGACAGTGTCCACGCGCGTCTGCTGGAGCATGATCTCGGATACCCACGTCTCGTACGGCGACACCTTGCGAGGTGCTATGTCTTCGCTGAACGTAATGGGAACCACACCTTCTTCGCTCTTGAGAGCATCAGCTGATGCACTGTCGTGCTTCACACTACCGTCTTCTATCTTGACGCTTGCACTCAAGAATGCGTCCATCGTGCCAGCCTTCTTCATTTTCGCTTTCACTACTGCGGTCTGCTTGGTATGCGTCGCAGTCGTGAGATACGGTGGCAGGTCGCCACGCCATGGCAGTTTCCGGCGGTGCGCGTCGTACCACCGCAAGAGGTTCTCGCGCACGTCGCGCAGCTCCTTCATGTCAAAGTCGTGCGTCTTCTCGTAGTGCAGCGGGACAGCACTGCTACCGCTTGTACTGGGAGCAGTGACGACATCAGTGCCGCCTCCAGTCTCCTTCTTGGCCTTCTTCGTGGCTCTGCGTGGCGGTGGCCTGACGAGGTCCTCCATATCCAGCTCAGAGGCGTCGTCGTCCTGGAGCTTCCTCGCCATTCTCGCGCAAAACAAATGACCCGAAAAATGCTCGTGTTGCTCGAATGTCGCTCGAACACAAAATTTGAAATGCGGATTTAGACTCACTAAATTCGCTTCCATGCTAGAAGAGCATGCAATCATTTTGCGGATTTAGATTTAGGTCAGCAACATCCGCATCCACCTCGCGATGCTCATCATTTCTGTCACGTGATGACGCTCTGGCGAGTACTCCGCGACGCAGAACGCCGCACAAGCGATGCACTGGATGTGCTGCTCTTCCTCTCCTCGCAAAGCATGCCGGTCGTCCGAAAGCAGTAGACCAGTTCCTCAACGAGATCGACAACAAATGCGCGAATCTGCAGTTCCCACGCGAGCTCTTCCGCAAGTCTACGCAGCCGACTGACAAGGAGAAGCCATGCAATGTGCTGACGGATGCCGTTGCTGCTGATACAACGAATGAACAAGTGGCTGGACACATGAACTGGATCGAGCTTTGCTTCTATCTGCCAGTCACACTCACTTCCGAGCCGAAGACGGGATGACAACCGAGGATGTCGGTGTCTTGCTGTAGCGACTGACTCACACTTCGCTTGGCACTGGCGTTGTGTTTCTTCAATCAAGAAGCTCAGCGGTGAGGCCGAGTTGGTTGCTGCGCTTGGCGACATCACGAAGCGAGTCCTCGAAGGTCCACACCCG
>JAASGT010001201.1:0-10217 GCA_023334315.1 Globisporangium alternatum | reverse complement strand
TTTGCACCTTAAGTAACAGATCGTCTCGACCTTCAATCGAGACCGACGCTTCCTCTACTTCACGTGTAAGCTAAAGTAACGGAATTGAGCTCCGTTACATCTATGGTGTAGCTCGAACGGTGGATGGAGGCGTCATCGTGCTGGAAGGTGAACCCGTGTGGGTGCTGCTGCTGCGCGAACAGAAGTAAGTTCTCCTGGATAGTGCGTACGTACACTTCGCTGTTCTGCTTGCCGTGCAGGATGGCCAGGCAAGACTTTCCTTTCATGGAAAACGCTCCCCACACCATCATCGATCCGCCTCCTGTCTGGTGCCTCGAGAGCACCTGCTCCGCCCGGCGGAGGTCGTACCAGTAGTACTGGAGACCGTCGGGGCCATCGAGGTTGAACTACTTTTCGTTGGAGAAGATCACCGACTCTCAGTTGACCCCAAAGATCACCGACGCACGAGCCCACTCGAGGCGAGCCAGCTTGTGGGTTTTCTTGAGCACGGGCTGCTCTTACGTTTCACGTAGCGCAGCGTGTCTTCTCGTGCAAGAACGTCGCGCACAGAGCGAGCGGAGACGGTCAGATTGAGTGAGCGAACGAGCTGCAACGAGCTGTAGCGGCCGATCTAGACGGCTCGGACGATGCGGCAAAGGGTGATTGGGGTCAGGCTGGAATTTATTCCGGGGAGTCGCGTGGTGTTGTAGACCTTGGAGTTGCGCAGGTATGTTTGGACAGCGGTCTTGAACCACTCAATCATGCGCGCGACCACTCTCTGGCTCGTGCCAGCCGTGTCCATCACCGAAGTCTGGCCCTTCTCGAAGTCCAATAGTGCTGTCCCCCCCGACATTCGGATTCTTCTTTTCCTGTTCTTTAAAATACACACGTTGCAGTCAACCATCTCGTCTACATATAAAACGCCATTGCAGTTGAAAACAACGCACCAAAGGGTGGTATCAGACGCTGGTAGCCGTGTGGTCTTGTATCTTGTTTCGGGTGCTTGGGGTGTTATTTTCTGTTGTGTCGCCAAAAGTAATCGAATCGCGGAAATGAGCTCACCAAACGATTGGTCTTTGTTAGGCAAGTTGAAAAATGTAATTGCATTTGTAAAAAGCTGTCTGCTTGAGTCTCAAGCGTAAAAACGAGATGGTCTTATACCTCCATCCAGCACTGTATATCAAAATACTGTTCTTTTGGCTAGAACAATCGAGATGTTACTTATAAGCTCGGTGTGAACACGTCCTGTTCAGAGTTGCGTCCTAAAACCTGAAAGCGCCATCTCCCCTTGTTCATCGTTCACTGAAAAATCATGCAGGACGTATCCATTTGATGGTTTGCCAAACGTTTCGCACACCACCAGGGAGTCAAACAAACCATTTCCGGAAAGGCTTAGAAGCACAGTGAAATATGAAGCGCTTAGAAACCTGAGCAGACTCTGGTCTGTAAAACAAGAAGCACGCGAAGTCAACACTGCAAAGAAGCGCACAACGTTACTCTAGTTATGATACTTATATTAGGGTATTTAAACTAAAACAACAGCGTTGCTTTAAAAATGCAGAAAAAAGCGGGTGATTGAATCTGAATCTCAACACGTTGTTTTGTCGTCTCCATCTGCAATTTGATTCGCAGCTTTCCAAACCTTTGTAAAACAGGCAAGTTGCTAGCACAAGCTCTCGCAGACTCAAGAAGCTAAAATATCAAACACAATAAACCTTTATATAGTGAATGAGTAGACGAGTCCCACCCGTCACAACAGGTATCCACCCATCTCCTTTAGAGTTGCACCAAGTTGCCGTGTTCAACTCTTTGTGAGCTGCTGGCTGTTCACTTCATCCAAAGTGAATGAGCTCTGAGCACCACAGAAAGGCCCCGTCCTCCATGGCGCTGCTCAGCTGAGTGGGCCAGGCGCGCAGCCTTCATTCTGACGGTTCGCTCACTCTCGCTTTCGCTTTCCAGCCCCAAGCGCAAGCATGAAGCTCTCGCTCGTGCTCTTCGTCGCCTGCCTCGCGTCGCTCACGGCCGTTGACGCCAAGGAGCGCAACGCGGCCATCGAAGTGCTGCGCGGTGGCGCATGGAACTTCCACGTGGGCCCCGCGAGCGACCCGTGCGACTTCGCGCGTACCAACTGCACGTTCACGTCCGCGAGCAGCCTCACGGCCACGGCCGCACGCACGACGGCCTCGACGCTGGCGTTCCGCGAGAGTGCGACGACGACCGCGATTGTCGATGGCGATGGCACCGGTGGCACAATGGAGACGATGCCGACGGTGCGCAAGTCGCCGCATGCAGTCTTCAGCGTCTCGAGCACGCGCATCAACCACTTGGACCCGCTCGCCGTCTCTTTTTCGCTCCAGTACGCGACACCGGGCGCCACCGACTGGATCGGTGTCTTCTGCAACGACGACGAGAGCAAGCCGCTGCCGGACAACGAGTACGTTGACTGGCGCTACACGGGTGGCGTGAACGCGGCCACGTTCCAGTTCGGCCCGCTCGTCAACATGCGCTGCTCGTGGCAGTTCCGGTACTTCGTGGCCAGTGGCGCGGACGGCAAGACGAACGTCAAGATTGGCACGTCGCCCTTCGTGCGCTTCACGCGCGGCCACAAGGAGCCGCTGCAGGTGCACATCTCGAGCACAGTCAAGCCGAGTGAGATGCGCGTCATGTGGGTGAGCGCGCCCGTGCAGACACCCACGGTCTTCTATGGCGCGAGCCCCAGCGCGCTCACCAAGAGCGTAATCGCCTCTGGTGACACGTACCTGGCGAGCGACATGTGCCACGCGCCGGCGACGACTGTGATGTCCCAGTTCTACCGCGACCCGGGTACCATGTACAACGCGGTCATGACGGACCTCAAGCCCGAGTCGACGTACTACTACAAGGTGGGCGATGGTTCGACCGCCGAGTCCCAGGTCTTCAAGTTCAAGACCCCGCCAGCCCCAGGCAAGCCGCAGCAGCCAGCCAAGCCCACGAGCTTCTTCGTGTACGGCGACCTGGGCGACTGGAACATCAAAGCTACGGGTCCTAAGCCCGAGGACCGCACGGCCACGACGATCGAGCTCATGCGCAAGGACATGGACGACCCGAGCGCCAACTACGTGGCTATTATGCACAACGGCGACATCTCGTACGCCATGAGCCGCACGTATCTCTGGGATCAGTTCGGCGCCATGGTGCAGCCCGTGGCGACCGAGATTCCGTACATGGTCGGCATCGGCAACCACGAATACTGCCACACGAGCGGCGGTGAGAAGGATCCGTCGGGTGCACCTGGGAACGGCTTCCACCCGCCCGAGGGTAACTACGGCAGCGACTCGTACGGCGAGTGCGGTGTGCCGACGAACAAGCGCTTCCTCATGCCCGCGAACGGCAACAACGTCTTCTGGTGGAGCGTCGAGTATGGCCTCACGCACCACACGCAGATCAGTAGCGAGCACGACTTCACACCGGGCTCGCCCATGTACACGTGGCTCGAGAACGACCTCAAGAGCGTTGACCGTGCCAAGACACCGTGGCTGCTGCTGTACCTGCACCGCCCCATGTACACGTCCGAGATGTACGACAGCGACTACCGCCTCTCGCTTTTCATCCGTAAGAACCTCGAGCCGCTGTTGGCCAAGTACAAGGTCGACGTCGTCTTCTCGGGCCACTACCACGCGTACGAGCTCACATGCCCCGTGTACAACCAGACGTGCCTCGCTGAACCATTGAGTCCGTCAGCAGCCAACACCACGACGACCGCCAGTGCGAGTGACAGCGCGCTGGGCCTGGCCAAGGCCAAGGCGCCCGTGCACATCATGGTCGGTTCGGCTGGCGCGGACGTGGACAACGTGGGCTACTTCAATGTACCCTGGCGCGTGGCCGCGGAGCTCAACTACGGCTACGGCCGCCTGCACGTGCACAACGCGAGCCACGCGCAGTTTGAGTTCGTGCGCAACAAGGACAAGCAGGTGACGTCCTCAGCGTGGGTCATCAGCGATCACGACTGGATCATCACCGCCGTCTAAGGTGCTGTGCTGTTGTTGTATCGTACAAACTAATGATGGTGCACAGTACTATTCTAACACGAGTCTAAGAGCCCCCCAGTCAGTTTCACCCAGTCTCGCGCTTCGCGTTCACGCTCACTCACTCAACCAGTCTCTCTTATTGAAATCTCAGGCCAGCCTTAGCAGTAGGCGGCTCATGCGGCATCCTCTATGTTTCAGAGCGCTGTGATCCACGCCGAGTACGAGTTCGCCAACCACAATGCGGTCATCAACGCCGTGTGCTACAACCGGCACCAGGACTGCTTCGTCTCGACCGACGACACGTGTTTACGGCTCTGGAGTGCCGCGAAAGGCGAGCTGCGCCGCGTGGAGCTCCCGGCGCGCACGAGTAACTTCATCCAGGCCATCGAGTACGTCGACTCGCGCCAGCTCTACGTGGCTGCGGCGCTCGACGGCACGCTCAAGATGTACGACGCGGGTTTGAGCGAGCTCGCTTCGGTCTTTACGGGACGCGACACGATTCTCAGCCTGAGCTTTGACGCCAAGCACAACCGACTGCTCTCCGGCGGCGTCGACGGCTGCGCGGCGTGGCTTGTGAGGGGCAAGCCCATGGCCGAGAACGGCATCAACCCGCACTACGAGCTCTCACTGATCCCAGGCTTCTTTACGCACGCGCCCGATGCGAACGAATCCGTCGACGAGCCCGGCAGCGAGCAGATGGCGGCTAGCACCACCACCACCACCAGTAGTAATAGCAAGAGCCCGTCAAGACGGAAGAGCAGCAACAACAAAGCGAGTGGCGCTGCTGCAGTCCACAAGAAAGGTAGAACCGGTGGCAATGCGCTCCCGCACCAGCGACCCTGGGTGCAGAACGTGCACCTGAACGCCGAGCGGACCAAGTTCTACGCGCAGAGCAAGCAGTGTGTGGACGTGTTCAGCGCGGCCGACGGCCGGTTCATCGAAACCTACAGCGACCTGTTCCCGAAGGAATACGGCGCGATCATCGCGTTCGTCGTGCACGAGAAGACGCACTACCTCGTCTGCGGCTGTCTCAACGGCTGGATCTTCATTGTCTCGCTCCATCCGATCTCGGTCGTGCACGTGTTCAAGGACCACACGCTGAGCGTCACGGGTCTCGTGGTACACACGTCATCGAACTTGGTGCTCTCGAGCTCGCTCGATGGGACCGTGCGGCTCTGGGACCTCGAGGCGCGGCGCCAAGCGCACCGCCTGGACATCGGCCAGCCCGTGCAGGAAATCCAGCTGCTTGTGGCGCACACTAATCCCTGTCGGTTCTACTGCCGCGTGCGCAGCGCGGTCCACCTGTTCCGCATCCAGTCAACGATCAAGGAGCACCTGCCAGTGCTCTCACCGATCTGCGTACTGCAGCGGGTGATGTACCCTACGCACACGGACGCTGTGTCCCAGCCTACCGTTGGAGCTTTAGGCGGTGGTGGAAATGCCCAGGCGACAAAGTCTAGGAATCTACAGGCTCAGGCACGAAACAGTGTGAATGCCGACCAGGGCTCCAGCTCAGAAGACGACCTAGACTATGAGGATGACCTTGACGATGAGGATCCTGAAGACGAGGACGAGAACCGCAAGCAGGTGATCGTGGCCGCAGGGATGGACAAGACGATTCGGTTGTTCACGGGCCGCGCGGCCAACGAAGCGCCGATCTTCACGTGGATTCCGGAGGAGGCGGTGCTCGACATGGTCGGCTTTGCGCTCAACCCCGTGGGTAAGCACCTCTTCTTGCTGCTCGAGAGCCAAAAGATCATCGTCGTCGACGTGAGCGTCCACGAGAAGGAGGAGAGCTCCATTCTGCGCATCGTCGACATGGGGAGCGCGCAGCCAATGGGCTTTGGCTCCAGCTCCCCTTCAAAGTCTAGTGGTGGTAAGAGCGCTAGCTCGCGAGACTTGAGCGGTAGTCGACGAAGTCAAACCACAACCTCTACCAATTCATCAGCAGCGACCAACAGCTGGATCCCCCCGCGCGGCAGCATCAAGTGCATCTGTGTATGCTACTACCCGCCGATCTTCCGGTCCGCGGCGCCGAGCGCGTCGGCGACCGCGCACGTGACACCGGCGGCCCAGTCGAAATGGTTTAGCCGCACGTTCGTGAATCGCCGACAGCCGTCGTCCGTGGCCCAGGAACTCAAGAAGGTCGAAGAGGAGCTCGCGAACGAGCAAACGCTAACTGCCGCTCGCCACCGCCGCAACGCGCTCATCCAGTCCGAGTACGAGTGGGTCGTGTGCGGAAGCGAGTTCGGCCACCTGCTCTTCTGGCACACGGGGCTCACGAACAACGGGAAGGAGGCGATCAGCCTGGACGCGCACGACGCTGCGATCGTCGCCGTAGCCACGAGCACGTCCTCGCCGCTGCTCGTGAGTCTCGACGAAGCCAAGCGCGTGAGCCTCTGGTACTTCCAGCCCGTGTTCATGCTGCGTCATATGCTCGACCTGAACGAGAGGCCGTCGTGCTTGGCGCTCTCGCCCAGGTCTGAGCTCTTACTGACCGGCTACGAGGACGGCATCGTGACGCTCATGGACGTGAGCGACCCGTCGAACGTCGTGACGTACGTGAACGACGAAAACCACTTCGCGATGGTCAGCGCCGCCGACTTCTTGGACGAAAAGGCTATCGTGCTCACCGCGAGTGTCGACGCGATGATTAAGATCTGGGACCAAGAGAAGAACTTGCTGCGCCAGCTCAACATCGCCATGGCGTTCACGAGCCTCTGCTTCATGAACGCCAGTGGCGACGTCATGGCCGGGCTCTCAAACGGCATCTTCATCGTCACGCGTGACGACGTGCTCCCTGAGAAGCCGCCAAAGCAGAAGCGAGTCCGAAAGGAGGTCAAGGCATCGGCCGTCACGGCAACAACAGTGTTGGCATCTACGAACCCCAACCAGAAAGAGGACTGGACACGGGAGCCTGCTGGTGTGGTGGACTCAGGGAAAGCTTCTGGTGGAGATACCACCGGCAGTGAGAAGAAAGCAGGACGGATAGAACAGAAAAAGACATCGGCAAGCGCACCACAGCCGCAGCAGCCACCAAGTGTTGCAGCTAAGGAGTGTGGGACCGCGCTCTCTACGTGGAAAAAGCCCAAGGAGCCGAGCGACCTGGCCAAGTGGCTCACGTACGTTGATCGCCCGCTGGCAGCGCTTGAGTGCGCACCGGTACTCAGGCCGATCTATAAGCCCAAGCTTTCAGAGACTGGGGATGGAATGAGTGAACTACCAGTCGTCAAACCTAAGACACCTCTGAGACGCCAGGTACAATGCCAGACTCAATCCTGAATCAGTGATGAGCCCACATAGCGAACAGCGAACTCACATCCTGATATTGCTTTCGTTATGTTGCAGCGAAAGAAGGAGACGTACACGCAGGTGCTACCGCAGATCTCGGCAGACAACAAGGAAGAGGACTGGCGCGAGCAGCTCATGTCCGTCACCACATACTCTTCGGCTCTTTTTCACTGCCTTCTGGGTCACCTACTATGGCTAACTGCGTGTCGTGCTGTCCAACTAAACGCAGGCCATCGACGCCGTATCGTCTCTTGTCTGCCGCGGAGGCTGCAGCTCAGCGGCACTTGCGGCGCAAATCCCAAGTACCGTCGTCGCCAGTGGTTCTACAAACGCTGAGTCAGAGCCCTCGGTCCAGATCCCATCATCAGAAGCCATCTGAGATGAATGCGTCAAGTGCTGACAGTAGTAGCTCTGACAAGGCGATGGGGCTCGGCATTGGTGCTAGCAGTGCGGCCTCGCCGCTCCAGTACTGCAAACACCAGGCGCCCGTGCCGCCGAAGGAGAAGACACCGCGCAAGCTCTGGAATGCCATTGGCGGTGAAGACCGACGGCTCATCGTCCTCCAGCGCAACGTGCAGCAGTTTTAAAGCAAAAGTGATGAATTAACGATATTGGCCACAAGTGGCTAGAACCTAGATGACCACGAAGCTCGTGCCAATCGAGATCAGAACTGTCACCAAGTAGATTGAGGGCGCTCCAATGAAGCGCATGGCCGAGTTGCAGCCGCAGCGCTCCGCCTTGACGCGCAGGACGTCAATGTGGTCGTTCCAGTAGCCGTTTAGCGTCTTCGCCGGGTCAAAGTAGAAGTCCTGCGGCGCGTACACGCCGTCACACTGCTTGTAGAGAGCGTCGATGAGCGACTGGCACTTGGGCGGACACACAGAGTTCGTCGGACTACACGCCAAGCACGAGCCGTAGGTGGAGCCGTCGCCCTCGATCGAGATCTGGTCGACTGCGAAGCCGCAGGGCGCCCAGGACTCGCCCTGTGGCTTTGGGTTCGCGAAGCTTGACGTGCCTTCGTCGAGCCTCACACCAAAGCTCGCGATGAGCACCATTGTGAGTAGCAGCACTGGAGCCGGAGCGCACGCGCGGAGCTTCAGTGTCATGGAGCTGCTGGAGATGTCGGATGTGTTTTAATTACCTTGTGGTGGAGTGTAGTGGACTGAGCATCAGAGCAGACTGCTCGCATACCAACCACGACATGCAAAGGACGAGCATGCCTGAAAATAACTGAGCTGGTTCTGAGCGGCAAGGTGAATGCACCGACCACTACTCATGCTTGTCAAAAAGTTGCCTTTCTATACAGTATGGCTCGAACGCATTGGCGGTGGCGCGTGCAACATCCAATGGCATCAAATGCCATTGCGCACAGCGGCCCTGTCATTTAGAGATTCTTTGCGTAGGACGGTGGCGAATTATACCGCTCGCACGGCAACTTGAATTGGAGGGACGTCCTTCTATTTAGTTAAGAGACAACTTGCTACTGTACGCTGGGGCTGTGTCCTGGCCTGGTCGTAGCTCCTCGCGACCAATATGGATGCCGGTACCAGAAGCGGCCTTCGAGCATTGCTTGGCTGCGGCGTGTATTCACACTGTATGCGACCGCTTAAGCGTGGAACTGCCACCAGCGGATGCACTGGAGCCGAGGGTTGTCGACGGGGCAAATCTCGGGCTCATTCGCGACCATAGCCACGCCACCGTCCCTCGTGCGAAGATTTACTGGAAACACCTTTACTCGATAGTTCCATAGGCTGACGATGTTGCGTAGTGGAGCGAGCTGCGTCAGCAAGAGCCAGTCATCAAACGTGATGAGGAACGCGTTGGCATCCTCCGTAGAAGGGTCCCTGTAGACGATAAAGCTGAGTCGAATCAGCTCCGACTGTCCGAACTCGGACGTGGGAGCATTGCTTAGAGCGACATTCAGGATCAGCACTATCGACGAAACTACTTTTATCCTCTTCGAGCCGTGATGCACAAGCTACCTAGGTTGCGAATGCGAATAGCAAGGATTCTCTCGATACGGCTCATAGGAGCGAGTTTTGTCACCGTCGACGCTGCATGTCATCTTCCGAAGACGACCGGCACGAGGCTGGCAGCCAACACGCCAACTTTAAAAACGAAAAAGCTTTTCACGTTTCCGTTGATCCGCAACGCGACACTCGTTGTGAAAGTTGCACGAGGGTGAGTGTCTGGAGCTCGTCGGAATAGAACGCCGTCGCGACACGCCCGTCGAAACCAAACAAGCCGGAGTTCGCAAGCCACTCGCGCGACCAGTGCAACAAGCAGAGCAACCTGACGGACACACCGAAGAACTCATCGCGCACTCGTAGTCGAAGCAGTCTGCCGGCTGTAATAGCACAGCATGGCCTCGACAATGGTCGAGTAGATCAGGTACCAGGCTTCCGGAAACGGTCGCTGCTGGCCTTCGAATCGACACCCAGCCTATCAGAATGCCACGAGAGTCATCCTCAGGCGGGGCAACAGCAGCACGGGCAGAGTCATGAATTCGCTCGAGGTCGCCAGACAGCCGTTGCTCCAGCTTGAAAGCCCAAAATAGCAGTTGCGATGGAGCACGACCATGGCTAGCATCCAGCGCAGCAGCACTTGTGCAATCACAGCGTTCGACAGCAGCGTCTCCTAGCCGTAGATGCTCTTGGTCGTCTTTTGAAATATACTATCATAAAGGAAGAGTCCAAAGCGCTCGCCGCTGGCGACGGCAATTGACTTCATCTTGATTTCCATCGTGCTGGGGCTGAACTTGGACCCCCGGTACTCGATTTGCGTGATTGCACACTTGGATACACTCCTGGACAAAGAAAAATCGCACACCAGTCTTTTAGCGATAACTTTTGATCTATTGCGTAATTCGTGGTGCTATTTAGATATGATCAGTCAATCACAACGCCGCACCGCGCAAACAAATCGCAAAAGCGAGTTTCT
>JAASGT010001200.1:0-10218 GCA_023334315.1 Globisporangium alternatum | reverse complement strand
GGGTGCTCGGAGAAACCTACTCCGAGGTCGTCAGGTGCGCTAGGTTTACTTAGTGTATCGACCCGAAACAAAAAGCAGAAGGTCGCTTATGTAGTCGTGTTGGTACTGTAGTATCTCATGGTAAGTTGGCAATCTGAGGCGTCACATTTTACGTGCAAGAGTGAGTGGTTGGTTGGCCGGCAGCGAGCGAGTGGCGAAAGAAATCACCACCGGCATTGGTGTGTCTTGTCGTGAACGAGAGCGGAAGGCGCGAGGAAGCTGAAGCTGCTGAGTCTGTGAAAGAGAAGGCGGGATGCGCTGCGAGCGTTCAGTATTCTTACGTGGATGCGCTTGCTCGCTTTCATGTTTCATGGAGAGCTCTTCCTTTCACCCAAGAGCTCACCACCCTGGGTTGTTAACACTGGCGACCAGCGCTGCAGATGGCTGGCTGGAGTGGCGGGAGCCGTCCAGCTGCTCCTCAGCACCGCTCGCGATCGGACAACGAAATGCGCTGGCCGACTGAGATGCGCGCTCGTCACCGCACTGCCAGCCAGCCATTCGGTTCCCAGATGGGTGCATAGCGGCTGCTGCTCTGAGACATTGGGCAATGGCTCTCTTGCTGTCTCATTTGTTTGCTTGCTTACTCGGCATGTTTGCTTTGCCTGACTTGCTTGCTCGTTTGCTTGCTTGCAGCTCTATGCAAGTGGCGATGGGCCTTGTGTTTGCATGCAAGCTTGTTTGTTTGGCTGGATACCGTGAAGCGAGCGCGCTGGTAGCCATGATAATGGATGTGAGATGGAAAATCCTCCTCTGGGCCTTCTCAGGTGTCCCAAACAAGTCAGAGCAGCACCGCAAGCGGCTTGGATAATGCACCGCACGTGTTTGGGTGAAACGCAAAACGAAACAAGAAGCGGATCACTCGCCGCATTGACGAGATGCTTGATATCCACGGCTGTTGCGCTTGTTTCGCCCCTCATGTCCCCGCAAGCGAGGAGGCGGACTGGAAGGAGTTGTGTAAGCAGACGCCGCTGCACAATCGCCTGAAAGAGCAAAAAGATCAGTTCCCATTGCCATCAGGCTGAATGGGCACGAGGCTGGAAATACGCAGCTCCGGGTGATATGGTAAGCAAACAGGTTGAGGTGTCGAGCGATGAAATGCAAGGCAGGCTCGCGGCCAGCTGGGCTCTGTTGGCTCTGTTGCTCTATTGCTTTTCTTGTCGCTTATAAGAGAAACCCCGAGCCATCGCGCGAACCCGTTTCCCCCGTCCGTGTCAAAGTTCAGACTTGCATTTTGACAGTTTCCCAGAAATCCAAACCCAACTGCGCAAGTAACACTCGCAAGTGCATGGCAAGTGCATGCAGCGCTTGTCTTGTTGTCGGCGTTGCTTGTTGCACTTGTGCTGCGCACAGAGTCGCACATTGTTCATCTGCAAACCCACGTGGCTTGCAAGATCGATCGACCGATGGATGTGGTGCGGCGGCTGTTGTTGTGCACTTGTGACTTGCTGTTACGCTGCGCTCGGCAACGGTGAAACGGGAACGAAGGCAGCAAGGACCTGAGAACGCGCTGCCGTGCATTTGTATGGCGTATTCGCTAAGGTGGCCACACGTTCCTCTCGTGTGTGGCCGCGTGGCAGGTCAGATAGCAAACAGTGCACAATCTGAGAACGAGACCACTTGTTGCATACAGAAAACTTGCATCGCACACTTGTGGCGCTCATACAAAAAGCAAGCCAGCACAACACTTGAACGGTGCACGTGTCAGTCAGCCAGAGCCCCAAAGTGGGCTCGGCTGTTTTGGACGTTTTCGTCCCCGCGTCCTGCATGCAGAGAAAGCGCTGGCTCTGCACTCGCCGCGGCTTTGCGTCCTTGCTTGTGAGCATCTGGCTCGCAGCTTCATGCAAGGAAACAAAAACAAGCAAGTAACCTGGGAACAAACTCTTGTGCGGTGTGTCTGTCTGTGAAGTTGTGTTTGCGAAGATCCATCGCTGTCAAAGCGCCTGGTATAAAAGAGGAGGATGAACAAAGCGCAGCGTGTGGGGGAAGGAGCGAAGCTTTGCTGGCAACCCAGACTGGTGCTGGCTTCGGAACTAATTGAACGGAGGAGCAAATGAACCCAATTTCAGCACGAGTCTCTTGTGTGTGTAACGTGTGCATGCAACGCAAATCTGTTTGCAAAGAACTGTTTTCTTAATTTGTGCTGCAATCTGTTTTGTGGACTTACCGGTGCAGCTTGCTACCGAGCAAGATTTGCAGCTGCCATCTGAAATCCGTTTGACGAAACAGCAAGTTTTTTGTTTGAGAACGCAGGCAAACAAGCAAGCAAAGGGTCTCGGACCGCGAGGACGAGAGAAGCCACTTCGTCTGTTCATTCGTCCGCGCGGGTGTACTATTGCCCATCTGAGGGAACGAAGCCATCTGAAGATGCGCCAGGTGTGTGCTCTTGGATGGGCGCTGCCACCATGGCTTGTTCGATTGCATCCACAGGCCTCGGGATCTTGTCGCCCTGCTGGTATTGATATTTACTGGGCAGTTCATGCGAGAGATCCGGTTTCTATAGCAGCATGGGTGGTAATATTGCAGCTCTTATACCGATTGACAAGGTCAACAGGTTCCCAGACGTGTGTACAAACAAGCTTCGAGCTGGCGAGGCAAACAAAACCAGACTTGTTCCGCGGTTATGGGCTCTGCTATTCTTGTCGCAGTGGCGCTTCACCATCTGCTTCTTAGCGTCTTAAACACAGCAATAACAGCACTTGTGTCCACAACACCGTGAAGAGTCGCTCGCAGGACTCACTCGATTGCTCGACTGGACTTGCAGCACCGCCGCTGCTTCTCCCAGATGCTGCATGAACCCTGTATCAAGGCACTAAGCGCGACATTTTGGTTCTGCGCATTTGCTTGAAGCGTTCGCTGGCCTGAAAGTCGCTCTCAACAGAAGCAGAGCACCTTGCACCTGGGAGTCCAGTGAGCATCTCTATGAGCCAATTTTTTCAAGGTTGAGGTTGACGAAGTGCACCAAAATGCATTGACGATGACCGACGTCAACACTGCAACGACAAGAGGCAAGGCGAGGAGCTAAAATGGGTTGCTCCCGTCCGAATACAGTGGGATATCGCTGGAGAGATGAATGGACAGAGCGCGCGCCGTCCCCATCTTCTTGATCATCAATCCGCCGATCCGAAAATCCATGCCAAAACCAGTACAGGTTTTTGTGCAAATAAAGGCGCTCTGGCATAATGTAAAATATGAAGAGGGCCCCGCTCACATACAACGGCAGTTGTTAGCTCACATTGTTCCATTTTCCACTATTTAGCTTTAAATGAACAAGTTAATTGCATGAGCACCCTTATATACCCAAACACGGTTTTTTGCTCCGACAATCTCCTTCGTCTCATTGGTTCATCCACAGATAATCACCATCTGCTTTCTTTGGCGCAGTACAATCAGACGAGACGGATTATTTTCCTGGCTTTGCATCTTTCAGCGCGCGTCTCGCTCTTGCAACAACAAGAGGAAAATCGCGGCGCAAAAACTTGTGGCCACTTTCTTTCGCAAAACTTGAAAAACAAGTTGTTGTTGTGCTTTGTCTTGTCGTTTTTCACCACACCAAACAACTACAATTTGCGACGGTATTCGAAAACGAACGTTCTGGGGTGGACTAAAAATACACTTTTGCGTCAACCACATGAATGTATCAACCTGTAACGGCTTCAACTGTCAAAATGTCAGAGTTTGAGCTCGTTGCTCGGTTGATGTGGTTTGTTGTTGGCTGGCCAACCGGTCTCCACACAAAAAAAGAAACCGTCGTTTGCGGTCGGTCGTCAGGCGAACAAGATCAGCTGAGCCGTTCTTGTGTTTCCACTTGAGCTCGCCTCTAATTAAAGGACCACAGTGGAAGCTTGTGGCGGCTTGTCAGTGCCTACTTGCGCCAGGGTGCGGCCAGGTCTCCATCCCAGCCGGCGCCTATCAACTTGCTGTCGTAGCCTCCCTCACAAATGCAGCGCAATGCTACTGGCTCTCGCAGCCATAATTATAACTCACCGTCTTGCGAAACTGCGGCTGACGAGCGAGCATTGTGATGGTGCCTGCTGTTTTCGCCACCAGTTGGGACAGCGTGAGCAAGTCATGTGTGAGCCTGTATTATTGTTGTTGTTTGCTCTGCGAGTGCCTCGGGTCCTGAGACGCCGGCAGTTTCATTTTGTATGACTCGACAGCTCCTATGGGCTCACACGTGAAACAAACGGCCAGATGCCCGTGCTGTCTTTCTTGTTATCTGGGAGAAGCGAGCGAACGACTTGATTGATTCCGAAAAAAAGTTGCTATGAGGATTGCCGAAAATGCCGCTCTCTTCCAAGCAGACTGCTGTTTGCAAAATAGCGATAAGAAACTAAATAAGCAAATATGGATCTCAGATAGACACCACCTTGTGCGCGTCCATTATTGCGTAGAAGAGTACTGTACTGTAGCGCCCAGACAACAGTGACAGCAATGCAAAGCCTAGTTGAAAACGCTTTCTCAGTATTAAAAGCCTTGTATAAAAGTGATGCTGGGAAAAAGAAAATAGTGCTTGTGGCAAAAATTTCTCAGCGGTATTCTAAACGTTTCGATACACAGTTTCTATCATTTGTTCAGTCATACTTTGCCAGCTTTTTCTTGTTTGTTGACGGCAACCTACATGAAAACATCTCGATTGTTTTCGAGCCACATTCCAACCGACTCTCTTGTTGCTATTGTTGGGTAATAGCACCGCTCATGAACCTTTCGCGATCAGGATCATTGCAAGTGTGGTGAATAGCAAAACGCTGCGAAAATCTTAGGAAATCTTGTTCGGCTCTCTCTCAATCTGTTTGTCTGACATCATCCGGATTTTATGAAATTTGATTTTTATTTCCGGCAAATTTTAGAAAATCTGCTGGACGATCACATCTTTTGGGACAGTTCTTTTAGAGTTCATGCGCTATTGCGACATGACAGATATACACATATATCGTATATATTGGTTACAATTCTTGGTTTTCTGATTTCGTTGACAGCACTTTGTGTAGTTTGACTATAATTTCGTATAATGACTGTATATTTGTCGTGTCACAACAGTCGGTCGTTTTGGAAAAGGACAAGACAAGAAGGGAAGGGTGATGGGCACCCCCATCCCCCTCGCTCTCGCCCGTTCTCTTTAAAACAGGGCAGAAAGGCCATCTATCCACCGGATACCGTAGGCAGCAGCTCCGCTGATGGCAGACGGGACAGTCACGACGTCTTAGGGCTTGTTTGTTTGCTTGGCTTTTTAACTCCTGCCCAGACTCCTCATTCCCAAATTTGCGTCCCCGTCCGCAAGCCCAGCACCACGTCCGCACTCCTTATCCAAACAACAACATGGACGCGTGGATCCGCAACATCATGAAGAGCATGGCGTTCGCCAGCAGCAGCAGCCGCGAGTCCTCGTTCGAGCCGGAGATCCTGCTTTGCAAGCGCAGCCGCACGAGCACCAGCAGCGCCACGACCGTCCTCTCGGCCGCGAGCCTCAGCAGTGCGTCCTCGCACTCGTGCGAGATCCAGCAACAAGTCAACAACACAAGCATCAAGTGTAGCAAGACTAGCGAGTCGCGCATCGCCAACTGGGACAAGAAGCGTGAAAAGTGCCGCAACTGCGCGCTCATCTATCTCAAGACGCTGAGCCGCCACCCGGGCTTCTGCTCGGTCGACTGCAAGTCGAACGCAGCGTACCTCGAGAAGGTCAACCGCACGATCCGCGCCATGAAGGACGCGGTCGAGCAGCGCCAGCAGCACGAAAAGGACGAGGCCGTCAAGGCGGCGGCCGCACAAGCCGAAGAAGTCGTCGTCCGCGCGCCGCAGCCGCAAGCAGAAGAGGAACCGATCCAGGATGAGGACGAGGAGGACGACGCTGGCCGCACGCCGCAGGCCGCGCACACGTTTTCGGAGTTCGGCCTCGAGTCGCGCATCTTGGACGCGAGCAACGTCGAGTGGGCCTTCAGCGCCTTGTATTAGAGAAACCCCCATCCACCCAAGCCATCGAGCACAAGCAACCTAATAGTACCATAGAAGCCCCGTATAGAATAGGAAACAAACGAACGAGCAGGAACGTAAAGTATAAAACCATGTAAACTAGTGCGTCAGCAAAGGAGAAGAAGAGCGTATTAAAACATCCAAACAATGGACATATATCACCACCACAATTGATCATCAAAAGCCATTCAAGACCCAGTATGGTAATGCCTTCTACAGGAGCTGCTGCGCGACGATCGCCAGTAGCACAAGCAGCACAGCGAGCGCGACGAACAGATTGCTGCTGGTGATGGGCTGAGATGTCGCTGAAGCGGTGGCAGAGGCTGTCGAGGCAGAGGCTGTCGAGGCAGAGCGTGGTGTCGCCACTTTCGTCATCTTGTTCTTATTTTGCTGCCCACGATGCGAGGCGGACTCGAGAAACGCGAGACTCGCACTAATGTCACTGCTGCTGTCTAAAGCACCGAGGATCTCGAGCGCGTTCTGTACCACGAGCTCCTGCTCGTTGCTTGCCGTCTCTCCGTCGTCCTCCTGGAACACGTGCAGCAGCGCTGGGAAGTGCGGACAGAGTCCCGTGGAGCTGGACCACGGCAGCGTCGCGCGCTTTGGGAACGCGACGTCGCCACCATCGCGCAGCGCACATGGACTGCTTGTGGACGAAGCAGCTGCGTCTTCGTCCGCGTACTTCTCGCGGATGAGCTCGACGCGCAGCAGCAGCGACTTGACAAAATCTTGCTTCAGGTACGCGACTGCGGCTTCCTGTGCGTTTGGTGCCTATATTGTGCCCAAACATGCATCGACACGAGAAAATGTTGTTGTTGGTCAGCCATTTGCATGTAGAGCCCTCCCACAGGCGTAGAGGTACGTATGGGTTTCTTACATTCGCCAGCACGTAGGCAACGCAGCTGATCGCGCCGCGAAAGCGTCCGGCTCGACGTGGCTTGTTCTATTGCAATTGAAAGTAGACAGGCAGTGTCAGGAACGCAGTCAAAGCCAACTTGTCTAGTAGAATAAAGCAAATGCACGTCAATCTCAGGCAGTACATCGTCGTCTGTAGATGCCATCGTCGCTGCTGGTGCTGCGCTGATGAGCTGGACGTCGATGGTTCCACTGCTGTTAGCAGCGCGGCGATTTCGCAGGATCCCCGTCGCGCTCTGCACGCGCTGGACGAGCGGCAGCAGCTGCTGCTGGACGGCGTCAAGCATCTTCTCAGTCATCTCATCCGCCGCTGCGGCTCCTTGCTCTAAAGAATCCACATCGAAGGCGATGAGCTCGTCAATCGCGACTGTGGTCATGAACTTCTTGAGTGAGAGGAGCGCGTCCGAGGACGACGGCGCGACGCTCTTGAGCTCGGCCGGGATCGCGTCGCTCTTGGCGGCGTCGAGCAGGTCAAAGACGCTCTTTGCACTCGTCTTATTGCTGTTTGGACACACGTGCACGACGTAGTGGACGCCGTTTGCAGCGTTGTTAGCAAGTGCGAACGCCTTGGGCACGCGGAGCGCCTCGACAACGGCGCGCAGGTAGAACGTCGCGTCGTCAAAGACTGCACGCGCGGGTGCAGCCGACACGACGTAGAGACCGATGACGCTGATGCCTCCAGGCAGTAGGCGGTCGATCTATCGGTATTATATGATATACGAGAGGGGTGGAGTTAATCAATTGTGTGCGATGACTTGTTAGTGAAGTTTAATTGCATCACACGCTCACCTGCTTGGCGTACTCCTGGACCCAGTCGATGGAGATGTCATCGAAGCTACGCGCCTCCTCATCCTCTGTCGTAGCCGCGCATGCCCATATGTGTCGATATGTGTCAGTCGATGCATGTAATTGTACACACAGTAAGCGACATGGGCGCGTATCTCCATCACGCTACTGGTTATATCCTTGAGAAAATGAACGACGTACCCGACTCTGACGGCACGGGGACACCCGTGAGCAGTGCGTCCGCGACGCCAGCGGCGCTGGTCTGTCCGACGATCAGGCCGATCTCGAAGGCGCGGCGTTCGCTGACCGCTCGCTGCCAGTGCGCGCTCAGCGCGGCGTCCACCGCGGGCTTGCGCGAGCGGCTCATGCTTGTGGTCTCAATTTTCACATCGACCGCCACACTTGGAAAAACGGAATGGACGTTTATTTCTTTCGTACAGAGTACAACATTATTTAGTGACTTCTCTTTCGAATGACATGTCACAAAGTCAAAACGAAATGGCCCATGCCCGGGCTCACTATTTCAATTGGCAACACATAAGCATAGCATAGAAACTCCAGTTTCCACGAGACCATTTTTCTTACGCACGATAAAATGCAATGCAATGCAATCGGGGGCAAGCAACGCCACTAACGCCAGATCCAAGTTGGTGTTTTCGCATGTTGGTCGAAGAAAGGATCGAGAAGAGTCGCTATTACGGTCACATTGAGCCCCACGTCCAACACCCAGGATTGGGCGTACGAGATCTTTTCGGCTGTTAGCATCGTCCTTGGTTTCTTGACTGCCTCGCCTACCACCTTGACCCCCTGCCAAAGGAGCAAGACGTCTAGATCGGCGGCTGTGAACGAAGACTCGGGGTAGGGTCGCGTGGCCGACTTGCCGGCGACTAACGACTTGTTGAACGCAGGCGGCGATGGCGGCTTGCTCACCGGCGCCGTGGTCATGGTCTTGGTCGCCTTAGTCGTGGTCAGCGATGGCGCCTTGGTCGCAGGCGGCGAGACGCTAGAAGACCCAAGTGATGCGGTATGCTGTGGCGGCGCTGTCACCAGTCTTCTGACTGTCACCAGCCAGCCATGCGGCATGGAGATATGCGGCGCAATATCCGCCGAAATCGGTATGCGGTGTATAGCTGAATGCCAAACGAAGGAGTGAGTGGGAGGGAATGAATCGAGAAGAAGAGGATCATCGTGGGAGAATTTGGGAGCGAGCGAGCGCAATGGAGCCGATGTGATGAACGTGGCTTGCTTCTCGCACGCTGCAAGGCACTTCAACATGCAATCTTTTTGTAAACTACCACAATACCTCTACAACACTGATCGAGCACCAGTTTTAAATAGGTTTGTTCAGTCTTGGACACCATTACTTGTTTAGCGTTTCTTCGATACCTGAAAAGCTAAGGCTGTCTAACATATTCGTCCCACAGAGGTTAGATAAGGACGATCACGCTCAGATTGCCTAGGCAAAACAAAACGATCGGTCGGTCTGTGTCCAAAGTACTGGTCGGTCGGGAAACTGGGAATGTAATTTCCATGGAAACTGATTCCGGCCTGTCAAAACTGGTCGGAATCAGTACGATGCAGTCGCTTCTGATCCAGGAGTAGAAAAATAGAAAAACTGGCTCGTTTGACAACGAAGAGCTCATCTCCGCCTAGCAAAGAAGTGAGTGGGGCAACAGAGGTCAAGGAGCCGAGCAACGCATCCCCGTCTAGTCTTTCACTTTCCCCATCACCTTTTGGCTCGCTCCTTTCTGCCGGTAGCAGAAAGCGCGGACATTTCAGTGGCCAGGATGCCAGTCAATAAACCTTCCAAATATGTCATTTTGCCCAGGCACGCCACATGTTCACCTCGAAGAGCATGCCTGTGTACTGGAATAAGATAAGCCAACGTTAGCTCATACTAGACAAAATGGATGGATGAATGAAAGACATGAAAAAAAGAATCCCCATCAAAATGGTGAAGCCACCGATCCTTTTGCGGTGCAGCTACATAAGACTTCTTGGAACATCCTTGGTGATCAATAAACTGGGCAGCTTCGGCGCTCGTTCTCCGTTCAGCTGCGCGAGAGGAGGCTGCTAGAATCATGACGCGGACAATAACATGCACAGGCTCTGGCGCCAACAGCGCCACGGTGAGCCCCCTTCTCCATTCAGCCACTGGCGCGAAGGGTCGCGCCATCCAGGGGCCAACTGACAGACAGGAGAGCTGCCTGCTTCGTGTCCCAGGTGGTACCGACTGGTGCTTCCCTGGTACACGACAATGTCCTAATCAACGCCCACCAACCATCCACCCGCTCGCTCATGCCGGGTCTCATACTAACGGCAAGATCCAGGGAGCAGCGTGTCTGGAAAGAGGAGGAAGCTGCCTGGTTTGTGTTTGCCACGCCAGCGGCGGCAAACACCACAAGATCCCCACAAACGATCTCGCTCCTCATCTCGCGAGTCTGCGCTTGCGTTCTGCCAAGCTCCCGCGAGTGGCTCCAGTCGACGAGATCGTCCCTGAGTTCGACAACG
>JAASGT010000120.1:0-46971 GCA_023334315.1 Globisporangium alternatum | reverse complement strand
CGGCTTCTACGTCGCGTTCTTCCGCGCCGACTGGCGAGAGGCCGCCGTGCGCGCGGTCGAGCGCTCCCAGCTGCTCAATGAGGATATCAAGATCCAGAAGAAGCACAGCGACCCACAGCGGGACCCATTGCTCCCGAAGTAGTAAGTAGAAGAGTGACGTCCCAGACCTGAATGAGTTGCATCCTCGTCATACAAGAAGCCAGCGCCGCATGGTTTTGCGCTCATATTCACAGTTTAAATGATATTCAGGTTAGTCAAAGGATATAAAAACGCACACGAATAATAGAGAAGGACCTACCTACATGGACGCATGGGGTGTAAGTTTTGGGAGAGCCACAGAGATTAGGCTCAAGCTCGGCTTGCTTGCACTCACCGAACTACCGGTAGCTAGCTATCCAGGAAGCGTGCGGACTCTAAGAGAGCAGCATGCCGATGCTCATGCGATTTACCGTGAGGCTCGGCAGGTCAGGTACGGCGGGAGCTTCATCGCCATCGGCCACTGGCGCTCGACTCACGGCCTCGTTCGCACCGCTGTCCAGTGCTGCTGGTGTCACCTTTATCTCGTCCTCATAGCTGTCGTCGTCGTCGGACAATTTCACGAGGCGCTGCATGTCGATGTCTTCGTTCATGAGGATGACAGCACCATCTAGACGCGCGTGGTCCATGATCTCGGTCACCTTGCGTAGACTCTTGAGTTGGGCGTTGAGCCCGGCGACAAAGTCGATCTCGGCGTCGTGGCGCACGATCTTGCCGTCGCCGTTGAAGTAGAGCCACGTCTCGCACGGGTATAGAAGTTCCTGGCCGATGAGCTCCTGCACAAGCACCTCGTCCGCGAGCGTGTGCGGGAACATGACCTCGAGGGATTTCCGTAGGATGCGCACGTGCAGGCTCGACGTGGCCACGATGATTGGAATCGCGTCGGACGACTGCACCTCGCGCATCTTGGGCGCTTCGAGGCAGAAGTGCGAGTGGAAGAGCGTGTAGCCCGCGCACTGCTGGATGAACTTGTCGATGCCGCGCGTCGACGCCCCAAAGTGTAGGTCCTCGTGCATGATGCCGCGCAAGAAGCGGATTTTGTCACTCGTCGAGAGTCGCGCCGACGGCAACTCGCCGCCCACGCCGTGCTTGACCGTGATGTACAACTGCGCGACCTTACCCATGAGCCCACTGACGGCGTCCACGCGCATTGTCAGTCGCTGCGCCTGCACGATCTCGCGTACCGTGCGCAGGTTCACGATCTCTTGCCGCAGGAAGTTCACGTCGAGCTTGAGCGACTCGACGGACGAGCGTTCGAGGTCGCGACGCAGCCGCTGCGTTGCCAGGTACTTCTTCTTGGGCAGCTTGCGTTCCTCCATGAGCTTCTCGGCATGGTAGAGGCGGCGCGTCGACCTCGGCCCCGCCGGGCCGCGGGGCCGAGGTCGTGGCACGACGGCCAGCGCGCGCGCGCCGTAGCCATCTAGCCCTTCGTCGTTCGGGGCGTCCATTTTTGTGCTTGTTTGTGTGTGAGATGATGGTTTTTCGTTACTTTTTCGCTGGTTGACAGAGTGATAACAACTGGTTGTTTGGCAACAAGAAAAACAAAATCATGACGGATCCTGTGATTTCAGTATATCTACGTAATTTCACTTTTCCAAACAAAGTATTTTGTGTCAGCAAATTTTTTTCTATGTTCAGATCTGACTGTTTCAAAGCCTTTTTTAAAATAATGTTTATGGAAGGCACAAAAATGACAAAAGTAAGAAGCCTTTTTAAGCTTAGTGCCTTTACACAATGATACTCTTTTACCATTTGCTAAGAATCTATTTTTTAAATAAAGTTAAAAAAGGATGGCTGAGGAATACTTTTGATCTTAGCTCAACAAGTAAAGTGTTCTGCAGCACGAAAGATTTACAATACAAAAGGCTAGGTATCGAGCATGTTGTACGACTTTTCTTCTTTACTCTCGTCATTCGTATGGTTTTGTATATAGTGACGACATATTTAGGTGCAATAAAATATGTCCGCTGTAATGATTCATAGCATGGATTACAGGACTATTTGTAAATAGTGTGCACTCCCCACAAATACCGCTGTAAAATGTGCTTTAG
Organism: Globisporangium alternatum; assembly: GCA_023334315.1. Taxonomy (NCBI): domain Eukaryota; phylum Oomycota; class Peronosporomycetes; order Pythiales; family Pythiaceae; genus Globisporangium; species Globisporangium alternatum. The sequence continues at coordinate 44,884 of JAASGT010000120.1, read as the reverse complement.
ACGGCTACTAATTGTACAAAGTAGAAGTTGAATGGTGTGCCTGGTTGTCGCCTATAGCAAAACAAATATTTTCACAAAAGAATGTTTATGTTATTCGACTTTTATAGCGTTGAAGGTACCCATATTTTTTATAATTCAAATATTGTTTAAAGTTTGATGTATTTTTATGTATTTCCGCAAGTCTTCAATTTGTTTGAAAATGTTGCAATGAACCAAATATTCTGTGCCTGAAATTGTTAGTTGAGTGTGACTTGTAAACTATATGCTTTAGAGAGATGATATGTTTGGAAGATTGTTGTGTGCTAAGTCAAAGCTATGTGACCACCTGTCACTTTTCTTTATAAACACTGATTTTTATACTAATGATACAGACATCATATGGATCACAAATCGGCATCTTCGTTTTTGAAAAGATCGCTCTCATTTTTAAATGAAGCTGAAAATAAGGATTTGATTACCTCGCGCTTCGAAATGTGTTTCTTGTTACCAGTTCACTTAGCTATCGAGTCCAGTGGTTAGTTTTGCTAAGATCGACTTTGGTCTTCAGTTGATGTCACGGCCTTGTTTAGGTGGAGACAAAAATATTATAGGATACTCGGTAGTTTAAAAAGGTAGCCGGTTGAAGGTAATATAAACTAGCTCATAGGGAGTGCCTATGAGCTTGAATGGATCAAGAGACTATAAATAAAAACGAAGTTACTGGCAATTGATCAAACCGACGAGTTCAGTCTGGGACATTGTGACCATGAATGGCAGCAAGAAGCCGTTATGTAACGTGCGCCATGGTTATAAAGCAGGCAAACACTTTCTAGGAGCTGTTCCCTCCGAAGTTCACGCGGTCCCTCGGATCCCAAGGGAGCCAAAGACGACGGAAAAACTGCAGCGCTGGAGCTGGGAGAAGAGCACAACAAGCAGGCATGTGTGCTTTGAACTCTGGTTTCTCTGTCGTGCCGTTTAGCAACATGATCTTTCCCTTAATGAGGTCCAGATTGATGTTGGCAGAATTATTTTGCACTTCGCCTCTTGAGGCGATCGATTAGGCTGTGATAGTGCGGAATGTAGTAAAAAGAGATGCCGCTCTGTCAATGCCCTAAATCTATTCAGATAGCCGAAATGAACAACGTGGTAGTCTATCAACCCCATACACACATTTTGATAGCTAAATTGGAAAACCTAACACTACACTTGGCATACTTTTCGAGTCTTTTTTAAAAAGCGAAAACATGTTCATTTTTTAAACGACACAAATCTGAAAGCGTGAGCGAATGAAACAAGCCATGCGGCCTTGATTGCCTGGCCTCAGTCGTTTACGAATGCGGCGACACCGGCGACAGGGGCGGCGCGAAAGGCATTGCGCGCGGATCCTCGGCCAAGCACGAGTGTTACAGCGATCTGCCAAGTTGATCGCTGATGCTGTCGCGCATCGCACATGCCTCGCGCCGCTTGTTGCATTGTGCTGTCCGCTGTGCAATGATCATTGAAGCGCCTGGAATGTTTCGCAATACGAGCTCAAGAAGCAATCACAACCATGCAGCGCTGTTGTTTGCTTGTCATTTGCAACTTGTGTTCGGTTTTGCCAGTTGGATCTTGCGCACAAGTCCCGATCGATCACACAAGCTCACTGCCGTTCTTGCAGCTCACAAGCCAGCAAGTGCATGGTTGCATCTGCGATAGCAAGGCGGACGGATGACGCCCGGAAATGTAAACACGGTGCAATGTTGTAGTCCGGTGTGTTGCTGTTGCTGTTGTCGCTCGCCAATTTTTCCGCTGCGCTGGTGCACTGGACCCGTCCGCCGTACCGCACACTCATACGCGGATGACAGGCGAATGAGCGGGATCGACATCCGGCCATGGCAGCTCGCGACGCAAGGACATGTGTAAGACCTTGATTGCTTTCAGTCGATTCGTGGTTCTTCAGCCAGCCAATCCCAAAGTCCGTGCTGCGTGTTGGGCCGTAAAGAGACTGAAGCGTCAGCCGAACAGAGAAAACGCAGGATGCGACCGAGAAGCGCGCCTTCATATAGTAAACGCAAGTCAACATGCGCGCTTGCCAGGAATAAAGCAAGAGAAGCAGTCAACACCAGTGATGCAAGGTCTACCCAGAGAGCGGACAGCGAACGAGAGACAAGCCAAATGGCTGGACAAATAGTCTCGACACTGCGACAGCGAAATGCAAAGGCGAACCAGAAATGAGCGTCGTCAGGTCAAACAGCAAGTGCGAACTTTACGGTGCCTCCATTTTGCTTGACGCTTTTGCGTGCGCAAGGTGCTCGCTAGGTTAGTTACATTGAGAAGAGCGACAGGTTTGCAACAACTTGCGTCTTGCGAGCACGCCACGGCAATGGCGCAAGCGAGCTTCGAAGCTCGCTTGCGACGGTAGTATGACGCCACGATGTGCGTTCGAAAAAGAACAAACGCGTTTCCTGTTGTCGATTGAGAAAAGTCGTGCAGGCGAGCCTGCTGCTTGGAGCGGACGCGATCAACCGGCGACACTCGTCGTGATGAGGCGAACGGCGCCGCCACCAAACAGCAACACACAAGTAAACGACAACAACATATTGTTGTTGCTCGCTTGCTTGGTCGTGCAACTGTGTGCACCACTTGGAGCTGATCTCAACAGCAAGAACCGGTGAAACTGTAACGCTTGAGGAGACGCAGACAAGTTGAAGAACTCCTTGATTTGACTGACTCAAGTGGAAGGAGAGCCTTCTTGCGTGCGCAACTGACTTGTCTCTCTTGCTTCAGACTTCACCCACTTTTCCTTCTCAGGACTTGAGCCATGTTTGGACGGACGGATGCGGCCGGGCGGTCGGTGGTGGCTGCTCGGTACATATCTCTGAACAACTATGGAGCGAGCCGCTTTCAGCCATCGTTCATGCACTTGTGCGTTTGATCACTTGATGAGGAGCAAATCCTCTGCGCCATCTCGAAATTTGAGTTTAGTCTCGGACGAGAGAAGAGATTTGCGATTTGAAAAATGTGCGTCGAATAGAGTAGTCTCTCGGTCCCCAGTTGCTCTCAACTGGAGAAAGAGGACGCGCTCGATGGTCGGAAGCGACCAGCCATGTGGCCCGCTGGCACCACACAACGGGCCACCGGACACAACAAGCGTCAATATTTTTGCTTGCCCGCATGCTGGACACAGCAAACGGTTACACACAGCAAACGGCTACGTCCTGCATCTTAGGTAACTTGCTTGATTGTTTGGTGACCTCGGTCGATCGACAGGCCGCTGCAATCAAATCTTGTCTTGATTACCTCCAGAGTCCGAGGGAGTACAGCTGGTTCGTTTGTCGGTTGACATGTCCATCCTTGACGACCATGAGGCCCAAGAGACAAAAAATCAGCAAAATGAGGGTGGTGGATTCTTACATGTGGGTTCTTACATGCCAGGCCACAAAAATGTCGAAGAAAATGGAGAACGCGTGGCTCGAGTTGCGAGCGGATTTCCAGATGTGCTGTATTTCACCCACCGACCACAAATTGTGAGTCTTTGATCTGGACATTTGTAGTTGCGACCGCGGCTTGCGGCTCTCCGGGCCGCATGAAACGCTCTCTGGATTGACGAAGCGATCCGCGACCGACGGATGGCTGAACGAGCTACCGACCACAAGGTCTGACCGAGGATCCCTTCTGTGCACGACACGCATGTGCCAGCTTTTTGGTGGCCTGCGGCCGGCCATGTGGACGCGCGCATGTAAACACCGGTCCTTGCGTCAAGCTGAGTGCGATGAATGCTGCTGCGTGATGCAAGTTGTTTTCAAATGACTGGACCATCAGGTGGAGCGAGATCGATTGCTGCAATACTTTTGGTAGCCAACCTACAGTACGCAGCATGAGCGATCACAAGCCAGCGACGAACTTCAACTCGTTTTTTGGCTTAGAGTTCATAGGCGAGCACGCAGGGGGGACTGAAATCGAAATGGAAGAGTCAGAGAGTTTGCTTTCCTGGCCTGTTTCTGAAAGGTGCGGGTTTGCACTGTGCACTAGGTAGTAGGAGTAGTGACTGCCTATACATAGAAACTTCACCACATATATCATTTTTGGAGGTGCAAAATAGTTAGCTTCAAAGATGATTCAAAAATAAACCTTAATCACTTTCAAAGGGTATTTAGAATAAAAAGGTTACTACTTGCACCACTCCACCAGTGGAGAAAAGCAAGCAATCGATCGAAGCGCACGCGGTCCAGCAACGGCTTGCGAGGGAACAGCGACAAGCAGCATTTGGGGAGTCTGCTTATGTGGTCCACACCACCTTTCCTTTTTTGCTCGGCGGGTGTCTGTGGGTGGAACACCCGAGCTCTTCATTTCCGTTCTTGACAGTTGGGAGGCAAGTGACCCCCGAGAAGAAACGAAACCCACCACCACACACAGAAACCTAGCAGCTACTACGATGGACATCACAGTCCGCGTCGAAGTGCAGTACGTGACGCCCGAGCACGCGTTGATCCGCGACGTGCTGCAGATGTTCCGCACGCCCGCGTGGGTGCGCTTCATGGTGCGCTACATCTCGCCGCACCTCAAGAACGCCGCGCCCGCCGACAAATCCGTGGTCGACAGCCTCGCGACGTGGAAGCCCGCATCACCATCGAGCTGCTCGTCCGCACACTCGCCGTGCGTCGTGTGTATGAGCGACCTCGCGCTGGAGGCGAGCGACGCCGTACAGCTCCCGTGCGGCCACTGTTTCCACCACGGCTGCATCCAGTCGTGGCTCAAGCTGCGCAGCACGTGCCCGACGTGCCGATTCCAGTTCCGTAAGGCGTTTTCCGGCAGCTACGCGGTCAAAACGCTCAACTCGGCGCTGCTGCTCAAGCAGGAGCACCGGTTCCTGGCGAAGGAGGACATTCTGAACACGTGTGTGGGCAAGGAGACGGTGCGCGCGGTAGTGAACGTCACGCTGAGCCAGATTGCGTCGCAGACCAAGCGCAGCCAGTACCCGTGCGTGCTCAATGCGCTCATGATGCACTCGAACGGCGACAGCTTCACCGACGTCGTGGCGCTTGACAAGAGCGCCGTGGACAGCGCCGCGTCCGCGCAAGCATCCGAGGCAGCAGAAGTGGAAGCGTCCACAGCAGGTCGAGTGCGGACGGCCGACGAGGTCTTCGCAGCCAGCAGCCCGTACGAGCGCGACGAAGAGCACCGCAGCAAGCGTGTGCGCGTAAATTAAGCAAGCATTTGAGGACACCAGCAGCAACAGCCCGTCATCCGTCACCCGTCACCAATTTAGATGAACTTGTACCAATATTCGGCCATTGAAGTAGAGCCCATGTAGTAAAATCTAATCCTATGAATCCAACCAACAGCATTCTCCCATTTTCACGGATCACGTTGGGTGTTGCCCTGCATTTGGTGGCCGCCTAGAACCCATCGACCGGCCAGCGGACGACAGCGAACACGGGGACCAATCAACAAAACACGCCAGCCAGCCTTGCAGCAAATCTCGGTTGACCTTCCCAGCGATTGCTGTTGGTGGGACGGACTGTGGTATGGCGGCCAATGGACGCAACTGCCGCAGAAGCTTTCGCAGATTGTACGGTACAATCTGCAGCAGCAGGCGCCTATGAAGAAGCGCGTTAGTGGCGGTCATCACCGTTCAAGGTCATGTGGGATCGCATGCGATGGCGGCAGCGGCGAGCCAGCCAAAGCTAGAGCGGTCGGAGGGCCGCGCGTAAAAGGCGAGCATGCCCAAGAGTGTTGACCGCGCTATATCACGGCGCAGACCTCAATCAAAATGAGACATGCTGTGCAATCGTGGCACTTGTTAATTGTGGGATGCATCCTTAAGAGAATGCAAAAGATAGTATGATTTTTAAAACAGTTTTAACATCGAGCTTCTCTATAGCGAAATGGCTTGACCTCGCGTGTCCGAATTTCCAATTTCTGGATCTGGCAAACTGTTGGACAAACACAATCAGTCGGATTGTTTGCGCTAACCTCATCTGAGCATAAATGTCAATTTCGAAACTCGCAAGAATTACAGTACGTGGACGAACTTAGTCAGCTCACCAAAAGGTTCGAGACCACTTCAACGACCGAGGTAAGCGCAAGTAAGCGGAGACCACCAAACGTCCCACGTGCTCTGTAATCCGTGCGTCATGGCGCAATCCACCGCCAACATTCAAAGATCATTTTCGCTCACATTTTCCCTTGGATTGTGTGTGTAATTTTTCTCTTGAAAAAACAAAAACTCCCTCATGTCTCGCTTGTGTTTTTTCGTCAGGCAAAGAGAATTGGCGCAAGTGGAAATACTCTGTTATCAGCCGTGAATGAGAGAGCCTATAACGATTTTTTTTGCGTGAGTAGAACTTGGTCTGGCGCTGAGGACTCTCAACAAATGCTATATAGGTATTTGTGTTATTTTAACGCCTACAGCAGCAGTGGAAAATAGTAATTCTTCTGCAAAACCTACCAGAATCACACACTTATTCCCATTAGACTCGCTCGCGCAACTTCACAGCAGAAAGATACCCCGCGCACTATCCAACAGCTCTTACGACCGCCTCAAGGGCGAAATGCAAACCTATTCTGCCAATATATATATATGGACCTCCCCAAGGGAAGACAAGAATGTTAAACGGCAAGCCAGAAAAACCGGAGTTCGTGTCGCACACGTCTGCTTGTTCTTCCCGACTCCAGAGCTGCTGTTTTGACTCACTCTTGGGCTCCGAGGGACCGAGTAAACTTTGGAGGGAACACCACCTAGATTGCTCGATTACCCACCCTATAATCATGCTGCGCGTTACACGACGACTCCTATTGCACTGCCATCGATGGTCACAATGTCCCAGTACGAACGACCTCGCCGACTTGATTGCCTCTCTTTCTTTTCACGTCAATAATGTGTGTGCACTACTTTAAGTAGCAAGAATTATTTTTCTAAACTGGTTTCCTCTGAGACGCAATCTAGTCTGTTTGTATCGCTCGTATTAATAACTAGGAAATTTATTTTTCTGCTTGTCGAGTTAAAGCCATCTTTACAGCAATTGCTGCCCATGCAGATACACAACTTCTCTTGCGATAACATCACATGCCGAGTTTCAGCAGCATGTTGTTTCATCGAGATCCTTTGGACGCATTCACGATGAAAGTCCTCGCGACGGATGTCACGATAAAGCGAGCGAGTCATCCGTGCGTTGGCTAAACCACCTTCAAGCTTTCGAAAGTAGAGCTCTTTGGGTCGCTCGCGAAGTTGGCTCAAGTCAAAAAGCCAAGCCAAATTGGATTTCAATGTGGCTGGCTTCAGTGACGAGACACGAGGGTGCAAAAAAACGAAGCCGTCATCCTCCGCTGCCTGAGAATAAGCGCACCAGTACCTACTTTTCACTGGCCACTTGATATTTCGACACAACAAACACTGAACTCGGCTGAGGCGTCCAAGCAACCGTCCGCACGTTCGCTGTTTCACACCTGCGTCGTCGTCCGGAAGACAATGTCCGGGAGACACTCGTCCAGGATGCCCACCTCCAGGCGCTTTGCCGCTGCTACTCTGTCGCTTTCTTCTTTCTGCGGTCTCTCGGGTGCCGCCAGCTCCACGAACATGCGCACGGTCGCGAGCATCGCCGGCGACGGTAGCTCCTTCGCAGCCGCGCGCAGGCCGAGCACCGCCTGGCTGCTGAGTCGCACGACGTGCGTGAGCAGCGCGCGCTGCTGTTGCTCATGGACGTCGGTGCCTGCATGTTGCAGCTCGTCGCTCGTCACCGCCTTGACTGGCTCGTCACTGTGACCGATGAGCGCCAGCATGTGCAATAGGGCCGTACAGCTCATGTGCGCGTTCGTGTCGGTGGCGTCCAGGACCTCTAGGTACTTTGTGCGACGCCAGAGCTCCGAGTGGAAGCTCGCGGCGAACGCGACGGGCAGCAGGCGCCAGACGGACTGCGGGGCGCGATCGCTACTGAGGATTTGCTGCCATTGCCGGTCATTCTCGATCGAAAACGATGGCTCAACCTGCTGCAAGAGCTCGGCAAAAAACAAGTGGAGGCCGATCTGCACCAAAAGGGACACCAGGTCTTCGAAATGCGCCATCTGCTTGACCGCCATCGCGAGCTCGCAAAACGGCGCATCCGTGCACTTGTCGAACCAGATGAGCGCGATTCGGTCGTGCTCGAGCGCACGGCCAAGCGCCTGCACCCGAGTGCATACGCTGCTCATGATTGACGCCCCGAGAGCGTGGACTCCGCTACTGCCGATGATCTCACGAAGACTCTGGAGCGCCTCGAGGCTCGCAAACTGCTCTGGTTGTGGTACTATGGTCTCTCTGTGTGGTTGAGCATTTTGGTGGGCGACGATGAAGCTCTGCTTGCGTCGCGATGCGATCAGCGCTGCTACTGACGATGAAGCCACAGGCGCGCACTTGGTCTGCAGCATGGCCTTGTAGAACCACGTGATTCGCTCAAGCAGGTTCCACTGGCAACTCACCGCCACCTCGATGGACTTGGCCCTTGAGGCTGTGACTTCAGTCCCGTCACTCTCAGGCAAGTGCGTCTCGGACACCATAGTGTCCAGCAGCACTTGCGTCAAATCCACAAAGGCGGCGTTGCGAAAGAGTCGTTGGACGCAGGTGACGTAGCACTGGAGCTCAGCGCTCGCGTGCTCGAGACCGCACCGCAGCTTACAAGCTGGAGCTCGTGAGGTGCTGCTACTGGCGTCGGTGAAGTCGACAAGGCCGCGCAGGAAGCGCGTGAAGCAAATGCGTACATGGCGCGCGACGAGACTCGCTAGTTTGCTGACATTGTTGGCGTCCGCACCTCTCGCCAGGCGCGATTTGGAGATCGCACGCGCGAGCTTGCACAGCGTTTCGTCCGTCTTGATCAGTGAGTCAAGTGGGCCACGAGGCACAGCGTAAGGTGGCAAGGAGTTTTTGGAAGCCTGGCTGGCAAACCGCGCCTTGGATGCAATGTTCCCCGAGCTGCGCATGCTCGAGATCGCTGACGGAAGCCTCGACTCGGAGCTTTTGAGGCTGTTTGACGCCTGCGACGCAATCTGAGACTCGTGGTAGTGATGCTGCTGCGATTTCTCAGCTCTTTTGCTGCCCTGACCATGGTCGCTAGCTTGCTGAGCCTTAGTGGAATGCAGCGCAGCCTCAGCCGCGACGACCGAGTCGATCACGTGCTCCAGTTGAGCTCCAAGCGTCTCCTCCATGCGCTGATAGAGCTTCTGGAGCTGGAGCAACTGCTCCTGCACCTCGGTCTCCTCGACGATCTCATCGAGCGCATAGTCACCCGAGATTGTGGCGTTGACGATTTCCAGCATCGCGACCGCCTGATTCGCTCCATTAGAGTTTATATGGTTCTGCAAGAGCTGCTGGTATTGTTTCTCAAAGAGTGCGGGGCGCCAGCACCACTTGGACATCTGCGCGTGGTGGTCGAGTAAAGCGCCGGCGCTCACGACGTACTTGGCGTGCACGCACGCGCGCTCCATGAGCGCTAACAGTGAACTGGGCAGTCGCTTGGACGACACGTCACTCGTGAGCAACACGACGCTCAGCTGCCGCCACTCGCGGCGCCAAGGCAAGGCTTTGGTGTCGCTGCCAATAGACAGAACAGGCGATTGATAGCGCTCTTTGACTGCAAAGCTACGCAGGATCTGCTGGACGTGGGCATCCAGGGGTAGCTGAGCCACAGAGCTAGGGCTCACGCCAACGCGACCAGTATCTTCACAAGCCTGGTCGTCGCTGCCGAGCAGCTCGTGGATCTCGTGCGCAATCGCGTCGGCATCACCACAGCTCAGGAATTCCTCGTAGTAGCCTCGCACAAAGCGTATATTCTGCTGCATGAGCAACCGTAGACTGTGAAGCAGCATTAGGAGCTGTCCATAAGTGTTGGCGTTGCCTGTGAACGACCGCTGCGCGCGCTGCAGGTGCTTGGCCTTGACATGCACCGGCAGCAGGAGCTGTTGCGGTTGGTATTCATGGCACAGGAGCCACTCGACTTCGTTGCGTGCGAGTCGACAGGCACCCAGGAGAACTGGGAACAGTGGTGCCACGAGCGTGCCGCGCACTGTGAGCAAGTGGATGGCGCTCTGCAATAGCCAGGTCGCGAACTGCGCGCGCTGCGCGTGCTGCTCGGCACAGGTGCGCAGCGCCTGCTTACTAAGTGCGCTCATGAGTTTCTTAAGTGGCACCTGTCCTGCTGAGGTGGATGATGACGAGCTCATGATAGCTCCTCCACTCCCCGACGCCACAGACGCGATTTGCTGGTAGAGCAGCGAGTGTAAGTTGGCAGCGACGTCTCGGAACACCGGCAGCACGAGGCGGTCCTGCGCGATGACCTGCACAAAGTCCCAGAGCTGCACGCCATTGCGAGCCGCAGAAGCCAAAGTCGACGTCCTAAGTTGCTGCGGCAGACAGAGCGCGACACAGAGCACCCACTCTTCCTGCTCGTGGCTACACAGCAGATCCTCGTAGACTGAGAGTGAAGCGTAACCACCGTGGACGAACGTCTCGACGTCGAAGGCACCCTGATTACGTAGCTGCTCGAGGTCGTGGCAGCCGACGAAGCTCTCGAAGCACGAGAGTGCCAGTGCCGTTAAGTTGCGCGCGATCTCACCGCTGTCTGGGTGCTGCTGGAAGTCCTGCTGGATCCGGATTAGCGGGCTCGAGCCAAAGCAGAGCACGTACTCGCGCAGGTGGTGGTCTACGTGGTCCAGCGGCGAGTACATGGAGGCGCTCGGGTCTGCTAATGGGCCTGGACCTGGGACTCCAGATGGCAAGGTACTAGAGTACTGGACGAACGTGTGGATGGCAAGCAGACTCGAGATACTTGGGCATAACGTCCACAGTAGATGCACTTTGACGTACTTGACCAGAGTGTTGAGCAGGAGCGCGGTGAGTAGCCGGTGCTTGGCGAACGTCAGGTACGCCGACTCGGCGAAGAACTGGGTCACGATCCCCCACGCGGCGCGCTGCCAGTGGTGCACGCGCTTCATCAGGTGGAACACTCGCTTGGCCACGAACTGGAGCGCTCGTGGGGCGTCCATTGACTGTTGTAGTTGTAGCTGTGAGACCACTTTCTCCACCGGCACGGGTTGTGACGTGAGGAACTGCTTGGCGAAGAACTTGAGCGCGCTCTCGGTCTCACTGGAGCCCAGGCTCGCGCGGATCGCCGCCACGCTCAGCTGGTCGTCCGCTGCTGCGTCTCCAGTTGGACAAGCGGCTGTAGAATTGGCAGTAGAACTCTGTGGAGATGTCGACTTAGTGGGAAGCAGCTTCACGTAGAACGCGAGACGCGCCATGAGCTCGTTGGCTTCGTCCAGCAGACACGGCAGCTCGTCCAGCAGCGACGACGCCATCTTGGTACCAACAACAGGCGAGCAAGTCGAAATGGATCACCCCAGTTGCCAAGCGCCGCCGCACTCTCAAAGGCCAGCAAGCCGCACGCGACGAGTCGACACTGGTGAAACTGGGAAGGCAGGTGTACGTATTTATACCTTCTCGTCCGGCGTGACCACCGAGTCTTGACGCGAGCGCTCGCTCACTTGTCTCTCATTGCATTACATGCAGTACTGCCTACTGGAGTCTGGACTCTATGGTCGCTTCTGCTGCTCATGGCGTGCGGCGCGCATTGTCCAAGACCGCGAGCCACGGCTTGCTGGAGCAAAAGGAGAGCGCGGCGTTCCGCGGCCAGCGGCTCGCAGCCGTGCCCTCGGACCTGCTCACACTCAAGAATCTCGTGCGCGTGGACCTGTCGATGAACCAGATCACGCGCTTCCCAGGTGCGTTCGTCGCGGCTGAGATGCTGCGCCTCGAGGTGCTGCTGCTTCAGGACAACCTGCTCTATGTGCTCGAGGACATCCTGGTGCTCTCGAAGTTGCCGCGGCTGCGCGAGCTCGATCTGCAGCGCAACCCGCTGCGGCTGCAGAACAACCGCGTGTACCTGCTCGAAGCGCTCTTCACGCAGCCGGGCAGCGACAGGAGCCTGCTCGCTATGGCGTACAATGACGCGCAGCTCAAGTCCCAGAGCGATCATGGGGTTGAGAGGCCGCGAGCGCCGCACACGATGGCATATCGCAAGAAGTTGCCGCGCAAGCGCGGGTTCCCGCTGCTCATGCGACTCAACAGCGAGTGGATCACGGACTTGGAGATCCGGAACGTCGAGGCCGAGTGCGGCCACGCGATCGAGTACTTTCGGCCGCTGGCAGCCCAGACCAAGTCTCGGAACGGCAATTGCAATGCGAACAGAGGGTCAGCGAAGAGCTCCAAGCAAACAGGACGATCACAGGCTGAGGAGACTGGTAAAGCTGCTCGGTCGGACAAAGAAACCGCGCGGCACTTCGACGGCAGCCGCATGACGATCAGGCAAATGGTGACTTGAACGCTTGACAGCCAACTTCGAAAATGGTCGCTGGGTCTCACTGACAATGTCAACATTGTTGAAATCTGTGACTTTGAATGTATGGCATTGCAGCTTCGGAACGAGGCGCGGTCTGCGGGCATCCCCATGGCGCGCGTGATCCAGAAAATCCAGATCGACGCAGAGAATGGCGACGAGGTCTCACTGGAGGACGAACCACAACGAGACGCTGTGATTGAAGCTGATGAAGACAAAAACGAGGAACAGAGCATCATTCATCGCCTCTTCCAGCCGTCGGCGAGCAACGTGTTGCGATCCTCCTCGTCCATTGTCTCCACTGCCCAAAGACAGCGTTCAATAGGAAACCTGGAGACAACCACCAAGTCTACAACCCAAGGAGGACATCCTGGTGCGGACGAGGACAATGGTGACGACGAAGAGAAAGAGCTTGAGCCCTGGAACTACCCGATCAGCACGTTCGACACGCTCAACAGCGAGGAGCGGCAGTACGTGCGTTACAAGAGCAAGCAGATCGGCTCGACGATCGAGCGCGACGATCATTTCTTCGACTCGAGCGTGTTCCTCGACTGCGTCGCGCAGGCCGAGCGCTCGCGGAGACTCACCGTGCGCGCTGTCGACTTGCTAAGTCAACAAAACCAACATCACGACGACCATGGCGACATTCTGTCTTCATCAGGAGGACAGCACTTGCGCGCACTCGCTGGTTCGTTGTCGACGCCGAGCCTGCCGACGTGCTCTGCGGCGTCCACGCTTGTTGATTCAATGAACGCAAAGTTCACAAAGCAGCTCGACCGCGCCACCTACGAGGTTCGTATTGTCTGCCGACAATGTCGAAATTGGTTGTCGGACGCTAATATTGTGATGTGGGTTTTGGGGTTGCTGATGTAGAAAATCCTGGCGTTTCAGGAGAAGCAGTTGTCCGTCGACTCGCTCAACATCCAAGCAGGTGCGTCTTGATAGCGTCACCTCGTGGATCTGTATGAGAAATCGCGAGTGTCTGACAGTGTCTTCGTTGCATGGAAAATGGCGATTCAACCCAAAAGCTGTGGGCGATTACTACCAGAGCGAGCACATGCTGCAAAAACAGAGGAACAAGCAGATGCTGAGCGCACAAGCAGCAGCGAGTCAGCGCTACCACCATTCGTCTGTAGCTCTTCATTCTACCACCACTGCAGCAACAGCAGCAGCGGCGGCGGAGACCACAATCGAGGACTCGCTGAGCAAACTCAAGCTCCGCAACGCCGTCGACCTGGCGAACACGCTCCTGGACCCCAAGCAACAGAAACGCATGCTCCAGATGCTCATCGACGCCGACGAGATGGTAATCGAGGAGGAGCGCATCGCGCAGGAGCAAACCGCGCACAAGTACCGTCTGCATTTGATCAACGCGCGGAGCTACACGCCGCACGACAAGACGCAGATCGACGAGCTCGTGCGCAAAGTCAACAACACATCCGAGTCCCCATGGCAGCGACGCAACTGGAAAGCCATCGAAGTGCAACAGCAAAAGCAGCAGCAGCAGCTCTTAGAGACCGACCGTAATGCTACGAAGCAGCAGTTCTCGTCTTCCACGAAGAAAGCAGCCAGCAAACTGAAGGCGCCATCCTTATCAACATATGCTGAGCGTGTCGACTTAGCGCGACCACCCGACGAGGTGAGCCGCTTCCGCACCGTTGAGACGGTTGAGAAGGCTGCACAGGACACACTCCCCGGTGTCAACTCACACGACCTGCTCGTACGCTGCGCCGAGATCCGGCAGAACGCCGACAAGCACATGAAGGCGCTGGCACAGCACCGCGACCGGTTCCAGGAAGACGAGGCCGTGTGGGAGCACATGCGGCACGACCCGACCAACCTCGTGCGCCGGCACCTCAAGCGCCGCCTGTACCAGCACGCGCAGGAAGTTCAGATCGGCAGCACGCAGTATTTTTATTCATCGCTATTTACTGACTAGCGATGCGATGCGATGCGTCGTTGACTTAAGCTACTTGGCTTGCTCTGGCTCCTGTTGTTGTTGCTTGTCCTTGGCCTTCTTGGTCTTCTTTGGCGACGAAGTCGCTGCTGAATTCGTCTGCTTGGCGCTATTGTCACCAGTAGCACCATTGTCTTTTGCATCGGAGGGTAACGACAAGCTCGGCAGGTCTCGAGTCGTCTGCTTGCCGCTGTTGCCTCCAGGTCGAGGCGAGAACGAGAGGTAGTTGAGCTCGTCCATGGGCGTCAGCGCAGGAACGGGGACCTGGGCCATGGACAAGTGGTGCGCGTCGCCTAGCAGATCAATGTCGTCGTACTGGGCTGAGGTCCCCTTTTGGCTCTTGTCACCCAGTGCACCAGTGGCCGTGGGGTTCTTCTTGAACGGGTTTTGGAACTTGGGCTGTGCGGCTGGAGGTTTGTCAGGTGAGGCGGTGGTGGTAGTCGCCTTGCTGTCCGACTGTTTCTGCTCAGGCTGCGCTTTCTCTGAGGAGTGCAATGGTGATGATGATGAACTGGGCAACTTTATGGACTTGCGCTCACTAGAGAACGCGGAAGACGATGTTCCGCTGGTGGGGGAGAGCGACGAGCCTCGGATGCTCTCCGCCTCGAGCGGATCCAACTTGGACGGAGACGAACTGGCGAACGATACGTTGGACTTTGGTGGCGCCGGCATGAAGTCACTGTTGTCGCCGCCACTCCCAAGGATCGAACGGTCTCGAAGTGGCGAGCGGCTTGCGATCGTCTTCCGGTAGTTGCAGGGCGGATCCGAGTGCCGTGACTTGGCCCCGGCGTCCAGGTCGAGATTTCTGCTGCTACCACCGCCACCACCCATGATCGGGTCGAATTTCAGCATCACGTGCGAATTTTTGCCACTGCCGCCAGAGCCGCCTCCTAGGCTAAGGGGCAGTAGTTTGCTGCCGCTGCCTCCTGTTGGAGACGAGTTCTTCGATGATGGCGCGAGAGCATACGAGGGCGACTTCTGCGATAGCCCCAGCTGGAAGATCTTCGGCGAGCGTCCAGGACTGGCCTTCGACTGGATCGTGTCTCGGTCATGGTCGTCGTCATTACCATCGTCGTCATCGTTTCCTGGGATGACTTCGTTCGGTCCGATCGCCAGGGACGCCATGAGGAACGGCTTCTTCTTTGGCTCGGACTGCTGGGACGAGGATGAAGAGGGAGACGGGAGCGAGACGCCGCCATTCACGCCAAAGTATCCACTGCTTAACGACGCACCAGTCGGTGGGGAGCTTCCCGATGACGCTGATGGCAACGCCGACGAAAGATCAAGTGCGATCTCAGGCAGCTTGCGGTTTGCTGGTGGTCCTGAAGTCGATCCTGAGACTAGCGAGCCCGAAGTTAGTGAACCAAACGACTGAGAGGTTCTGTAATTGTTGGCGCGCAGTGACGGTGACTGCTTGGATGACGACGAGCTTGATGGCGGTGAACCTGGTGACGACACTGCTGGAATCTGCAGTATAGAGCTCGAAGATCCACCGCTGCCGCCCCAGTCCAGACAGTCCAAGTCGATCGCGTCGTCCACGAAATGCATGGTGCTCTTATCATCCTGCGCTGACAATGGCGCCGCCATGTCGTCCCCTTGAGTCTAAATGTCAGGGCAGCGGCTTGGTGACTGCTGGCACGGGCTGTGGCTGACTGACTCTGTGTGAGGGCTCTCAAGGCACCCAATGAATCGACAGACAAACGAAACACACACACACACATTAGTCACCTCAGAGGCTCGGAGAAGGCCGCTATTTCTGTCGATCACCATGCCCACCTGCGAATAAAATAACGCCCGTTGGACAACCAGTGAGCCCGCTGATAGACACATATGCACATATATTCTTCACCTGGACTGACTAGCGAACAAACCCCTTTGACCCTTTGCTACTCGAGCTCGTGGTAGCCGCCGACGCTATTTGACATGGTCGAGTCGTTGCGCAGCAGCCGCGGGTTGCCGCCGAAGAGCGGCTTGAGGTACTTCTCGTCCACTTCGACCCACATGTCGTGCACACTCTGACTGCCCGGCGGCGAGTCGTTCTTCGTGCTCCGGCTGAGCAGGTACTGCTGCTCGTCCGAGATGTGTGAGAGTGAGTTGGCGCTCCGTAGCAGGTGCTTGTCGTCGTTGCTCGCTGGGATTGGCTCGGGCTCGTCGGCAGCGCCTTCGCCATGGCCGTCGGCTTTACTTCCACTCAGGTTGAGCGACGCGAGTAGCGGACTCGTGCCCATACCGAAGAACACGGTTGTGAAGAGCACGGTAAAGAGTGTAGCGCTCTTGAGGATGGCAGCATGCGTTGGGTCCGCCGTCTGTACATTGAGCACGAGCGCGAACGCGATAGCACCGCGCAGTCCCGAGAACCAGATCACGAGCATGTAGGAAAACGGGATCTTGCGCCGCGCGCTGCGACCGAGGTTCGCGAGCGAGCACAGCGGGAACGTGTTGAGCGCGCGCGCGAGCAGGCACGCCGCGATAGTCGCGAAGATGAACCCCCAGTCCCAGAGCAGCGAGTCCCGGAACGCAAACACGCTGATGCCCAGGTACAGGTAGATGAAGTTCTCGGACAGAAACGCGAGCGTCGAGAGGAGGTGCTTGAACGCGAATGAACTCGCCTTGGAGATGTTGTACATGTGGTAGTGACGGATGAAGACGCCACTGAAGAACACGGCGAGCAGGCCGCTCAGGTCGCAGAGCTCCGCAGTCACGTAGCTCGCGTACGATGACAGCAAGATGATCGAGATCTCGTACGTCGGGTGCTCCTTGAGCGCCGCGTCTGAGTGCCGCAGCATGTACGCCGACGAGTAACAGATCACACCCGCAAGTGCGACCGAGCCGACGCCAATGCCAGTGAACTGGAACACCATGGACGTCGCAGTCGCAAAGTTCACTTCTTCGTTGCCACTCTCGACGAACTCCTTGAAGAGCGTGAAGATCACAATCGCCACGGCGTCGTTGAGCACGCTCTCTCCAAATACGAGGTTGAAGAGCAGCGGTGGCGCATTCGATTTCTTAAACACGAGCAGCGTCGCGACCGGATCGATCGCTGAGATGAGCGAGCCGTACAGGAATGCCTCGGCCGACGTGAGCTGCGTGATGAGCCCAATGTTGCCGAGCCAGATGAGGATGCCGCCCGTGGCGAACGTCGCGATGAGCGTACCAACGATCGCGAGCAGCAATATCGCGAGGAAGTTCGAGAAGAAGCCCTTGCGCTGCGTGTTGAAGCCGGCCTCGAGGATAATCGGCGGCAGCAGTCCGAAAAACAGGATCTGCGGGTCCAGCCCGGCACTGTGCACGCGCTAAGAGAGAAAAACAGCCAGCACAAACGAATGAGCGTTACGACACCGGTGGCATAGCTTTATAGCACATTTTACAGATGATCGCTTACCGTTTTGGACATGATCGAGAGCATTCCGCCGCACTGAAGAAAGCGTAAACACGACGAGCAACGAGAAGGTGAGCCAGAATCGCACCGAGCGCCTGAAGAACACTGTACGCACAGCACGATATACACAGATAGAGAGCCATAAACGCACCACGAGCCCGAGGAAGATCGCCCACGCGGATGTGGAGAGCAGCGGCGCCTTCTTCTGGCGATCGATGCGGTACGCGACGTTCACGAGCAGCAACTGCGTCACGGCGCACGCGAGTAGCTCGATGCCGGTCCAGCGCTTCTGTTCGTCCGCTGTCTCCTCCGCGCCCATGCTTCCGGTATTGTGTTGCTGTCAGATGCGTGTTGCTTAAGGCTGCTTGTGCTGCTTGGATGCTGGTTCACGAGTGCGAGCTTCTTTCACTTGGACCTGTTCTCATGATATAATTTTACACACACTCCTGCTTTTGAGTTTCCTCGAAAGAAAGAACACGGCAACATGCAAATCAAGAAAAGTTAATGATTAGTGTGAGTCACCTGATCCTTCACAATACGATAAGTAACTTTACATCGACTTCAAAAGGGTATGCAAATAAAAAGACTGGCAAGAAAAAAAGGGCAACTGTATGCATCATCATCTGACAAGCACCCATACCATGCAACACCCGCGTCATTTAACATGCCAACATGTCAGCTCATGGGTGCGCGGGGCTTGCCGCCGAAGAGCGGCTTGAGGTGCCGTTCGTCGATCGCGATCCAGAGCTCACGCACGCTGCCGTACTCGAGTCCGCCTTGCGCGCCGACGAGAACCACCGTCTCGTCCCCGCTGTCTGCGTTACTGTTGTACTGCTGCTGACCGCGTTGACGCAGCTGGAGGGCGCGAAGGAGCGGCCCCGTGGCCGCCCCAAAGAGCTACAAGACACGTTGCGATTTCGTGAGATATGCGACCAGCAGCTGAGTCGTTAGGCTGTGTACGTACGATGGTTGTGGAGAGCACGGTGAAGAGCGTCGAGGCTCGTATGATGTCCGCGTGGTCGGACCCTCCCAGTGTGCGCACGTTGAGCGCGAGCGCAAACGCGATCGAGCCGCGCAGCCCTGAGAACCAGATCACCACCATGTACTTGACAGGGATTCGCTGGTCGCGGTGTCGGCAGGCATTCGCGAGCGTGCAGAGCGGGAATGTGTTGACCGCGCGCGCAACAAGACACACGGCAAAGCTCGCGCCGATGAAGCCCCAGTCCCACTGGAACAAGTTCGAGACTTATTGCCAAGCGACAACAGAAGTGCCAACACACACGTGAGCGAACAGATCGTCGATAAAGACGCATCATCGTCACCATCATTTTTACGTACATGCGAGCACGCTGACCCCGAGATACGTGTACAGGAAGTTTTCGGACAGGAACGCGAGCGTCGAGAGTAAGTGCGTGAACGTGGCCGCGCTCGCCCTCGAGATGTTGTACATGTGATAGTGCCGGATGAACACGCCGCTGAAGAACACCGAGAGCAAGCCGCTGAGATGGAAGCCCTCGCCCGCGACGTAGCTCGCGTACGCCGAGAGCAGGATCACGGACGTCTCATACGTCGGGTACTGCTTCATCGCGAGATCCGAGTGCTAGCACAGCAGGGAATGCACAGAGTCAGTGCCTGAGCGCGAACATCTTGAAGATAAGCAAGCGCCGTACTTTGAGAATGAACGCAGAAGACAAGCAGATCGTCGCAGAGAGCGCCACGGAACCCACGCCAATGGCGATGAGCTCGCCAGCCAATTCACCAGCTGATCGCCACGTCAATGGCGAACCGTCTTCTTGCAGCACCGATTGCTGGAAGAGCGCGGAGATGACGATCGAGACTGCGTCGTTAAGTACGCTTTCGCCAAAGAGCAAATTGAACAAGAGACTCGGCGCGCGGCTTTTCTTGAGCACAACCAGCGTCGACACGGGGTCGATCGCCGAGATCAGCGAGCCGTACAGTAGCGCCTCGGCTGGCTTCAGCTCAGTGACAAAGTCGACATGACGCCCGAGCCATATCAGTCCGCCGGCAGTTGCAAGCGTCGCGACGACTGTGCCGACGAGCGCGAGTAGCAGGATCGACCAGAAGTTGAAGAAGAAGCCCTTGCGCTGCGTGTTGAAGCCCGCCTCGAGGATGATCGGTGGTAGCAACGCGAAGAATAAGATCTGCGGGTCAAGGCCCGTGCCACACGCCCGCTTCTTGGACATGAGCGACAGCAGCGCGCCAAACTGTTCATTTCACAGTGGGTGAGGGCAATCATGTTGGCTGATTCAACGAATGTCTGTGCTTAGTGTCACCAGATCAAGAACGTACCGCAATGCCGAACAAGATCGCCCAGGACGCCGTGGACAGGTACGGGACCGATTTGCTGCGATCAATGCGGTACGCAATGTGTACAAGCAGCAGTTGAATGAGCGCCGAGATCAAGAGGTGGCGGCCAGTCCACTGCTGCTCTTCTTCCGGCTCGATAGTCTCCATGCTTTGGTGGAATAGCTGAAAAATGCTTCTTGGTGCTTGTTAACTTAATCTTCGCTTATAGGATGCCGTTCTGCCCTCATCCTGAGGCAGGCTCCTTGTTCAAGAAACTGTGACTTGTGATGGGCGCTTGTCCCAGCAACGGTGCGATCTTCAAAGGTCGAGGAGACAACTGAAGATGCATTTGCCTTCTGGTCCAGTCATTCCACCATTTGGCGACTGCGGCGTACTGCACAAGCGAGAGCGAGCTCATGAACGAACTAAAGCGCCAGCAGTGGACTGGCGGTGAGCTACTTGCGTGTGCGCTGCTGGAGCTCCTGATCGTGCACATCGCGTACCGCATCGACCGTCAGAAGAGCGCGCCGTTCCTATCGACTGCCGCCTGGGCGATTCTGCTTGGCGTCGGAGTGAGTCTGTGGTATGCCGGGATTCAGTAGGCTCGCTCACCTCGCATGTTCGACTAACACGTGTTGCTTTCGTGCTATTGTATCTTAACGCAGTTTGGACTCGCGCTCTCGAAGATCTCGAAAGACGTAAGTAAAGGGTATTTGCGCGTCTTTGACTCTGGCTGCCTAAAGCTAACAATCCGCCGATATCTTTCTCCCCTCTTTTCTCAATGCTAAGCGCGCGACCGACATTGGCCTCGACCCGGAGATCCTCTTCTTCGGTTTGCTGCCGCCGATCATCCTGGAAGCAGGCTTCAACACGCAGCACCGCGGCTTCTTCGCCAACTTTTGGGATATCTTCTTGCTCGGCGTCGTTGGTACAGTTGCAGTGTCATGCGTGACTGGCGCACTGATCTACTGGCTGGGCCAGACGGGCTGGCTCTTGACGGCGTTCACCCCGGCCGAAGCGATTTTGTACGGCTCGCTCATTTCGGCGATCGACCCGATTGCCACGCAGCTTGTGCTCCGGAAGAGCCATGTGCCGTCGTTGATCCCCGAACTCGTGTTCGGCGAGCGCTCGCTCAACAACGCCATTTGTAAGTGAGACTTTGTGCTGAATGCTTGTGACGACCTTGCACGCTGTCGTCTGTGCAGCGCTGACATGACTCTGTGTTTGTAGCGATTGCGCTTTTCAACCTCAGCGAGATGCGCGTGCAGAGCGGCGACACCGAGACGAGTGTTCTTAATGGGCTAAGTATGCTTGCTGAACTGATTGGCATCGGAGTCGGGTCGCTAGTGCTTGCAGCGATCGTTGGTTACTCGTCTGCGTACCTCTTGCGCGTACGTATGCGAAAGTGGTTGTGTCGATATGTTGTCGCTGGGGGTTACTGAGAACAGATCTTGTTGTGTCTGTAGCAATCAGACGATGTGCTCCGACAGCACCAGGCGTACGAGATCTGCACGCTACTGCTCTTCGCGTACGCGAGCTACCTGGCGGGCGAGTTCTTCAGCCTGAGTGGGCACCTGTCAGTGTTCTTCAGTGGCGCGTTCATTCGGCACTACCACATGTATAACATCTCGCGGGCCAGCGCGACGACGTTCAAGCACCTGCTGCCCACGTTCTCGTTCCTCGCCGAGAACTTCATCTTCATCTACTTGGGCGTGAGTCTCTTTGCCTGTAAGTTTTGTTGCTGTGCTATTGGCCACCTCGACATAATTTGTTGGAGCTAACTAGTGTACCTGACTGTTGGCTTTGGCTCGCCTTCAGATTCGGACTCGTTCGAGTGGGACTGGCGCTTCACGTTCGTGAGCTTCGGAGTGTGTCTCATTGCGCGAGCGTTCGTGACGTTCCCGATCTGCTACCTCGCGGGCTTGTGGCGCCAGCGCCCGATCCCGTTCAAGTACATGATCGTGATTTGGTTCTCGGGTCTTCGCGGCGCGATCGCGTTCGCACTGTCGCTGAATGTCAAGAACATCAGCCACTCGAACCACGCGGCGATCATCCGCAGCTCGACGATCTTTACGATTCTGACGACGACGATTGTAAATGGCCTATTTGTCTGCTGTGATGCACAACGTGAAAGGATCACCATCAGGTTGCTGATATACTCTTGCGTGATGTTTGTTGTAGCTCTTCACGATGGCGACGCGGCCACTGGTGCAAATATTGGGATTGGCACACACGTGTCGCGAACATGCCCACGAACGCCTCCACTCGGCCGACGATGACTGTAAAAGGTGCGAAAATGCTGTACATCGATGCTCCGGTGGTGACACTCGCATTGCTGACATGTACTTGTCCACCACATGTGGACACTTGCGTCTCTTGTGTGCGCAGGACATCCGAGAGCTCTCCGCTCCTGTCAGCGAGCTCCGAGGAAGAGGCGACGTGGATCCAGGACACGTGGAATGAATTCGACGAACGCCACCTGCAGCCGTACTTTGGCGGTAGCACCACACCACACCCGGATGCCACCGCATAGTAAATCGCTATGAAGGCTTGCTGTTTGAAAGAGGTTGCCGACGAGCTACTGATATACTTCGAAGTAGCATGCAGAGAATCAAGATCGCCAATATGGTGCTCATAACACTGTCACAACAGTACACGAGAGGCTGTCATAGTTGAGACTGAAATGCAAGTGACTGGTTTGCTTTTTGCAATCAGGAATCAAACCATGAGCGATCTTGCAAACAGGATACGATACGCGATGAACTTCCAGATTAAATACAAAGCATGTAAACAGCTACAAACTTGTCACCAATTCGCTCCGTAATGGTGTCAGGTAGACACCAACATTCACGGTATTCTCACGCTCATGCAGCGCCACTACACTCGAGCGACGTCGGGTTGCGAGAAGCTCAGCTCCATCTTCGTGCCGTGCGTGGCGACGTCTCGACCAGCTGATCCACGCGTCTGGACTAATTCGAGGTTCGTCGTTGTTTCTGTATCCACTTCTGCTCGCTCTCGAGCATGGCCCAGATCCGGTCCACGCGCTCCTGTATGCGCGCGACCTCCTCGGGCGACCGCACGGGTGGCCGCAACTCTCGCCGCTTGCGCTCGCGCCGGATCGACTTGTCGAGCGCGTCGTATTTGACGTCCGTGATGGCGGCAGCCGTCGTGACGCGCAGCCCTGCGTCGATCACGAGGAAGTACGCGAGCTCCTTCTCCGCGCTGGTGATGCGCTTGCGCTTGCCGAGCATCTTGCTGCTGGTGGTGGGAGATCCGTTGTTGCTGCTTGCACTGATGATGCTAGCGCTGGCTGTAGTGACGTCGCGAGCCATGGCCATGGACGTGGACGTGTCAAGAGAGAGCTCTTCGCACGCAGATCCGAAATGCCGAAGAAGGCGTGTTGAACTTAGGTGGCTCTTTTTTGTAGACAAATCACCCTCAACATGCAACATTTATTGTTTTTGAGAAAGCTGAAAATCTATGGTTGCTAAATACGGGGGGGTCGAAGTTGGTCATAACTGTTTGGCGCTTTCACTTGTCGCAATGCTTTGTGGATTCCAGAACAAAGCATCTGTGCGCTTTCACATAGCAATTCGAATAGAATATGTCGCTTTGGAGAAAAGTCGCTAAATTACTATGTGTGACGTGGACCACGTAACGTCACGTGGATTGACGTGGCAAGCGACACAAGCGCATGCAGCACAACTCGTGCTGCACGAGTCTCCATCACAAGCCAATCAGCCAGTGAGTCACCGACGCAAACCCTCTACCAACACAGTCACACGCATGCAGGCGATCTTCACGCTCGCGCTCGTGCTCAACACGTTCCTCGGCGGCTGCGCAGGCGAGGCCGACGCGAACAGCTCGCCAGCGCCGCTCTCAGCACCAGCGTCATCGTCGGAAGACGCCGCGCCACAAGCCGCTCAGACGCACGCAGAAGTGCGACTGAGCGCGCTCGGTCGCGTGTCCGCTGGCGGCAACGCGCCGATCATCGCGCGACGGAACGTGGACGGTGGCTACAGCTACCAGCACCCGCGGTTTTCCGCAGGCCGCCAGGGCCAGCCGCCGCCGCGCAAGATCAACACGTGAGGCAAATGTGTATAACTAGCAACTCAAATAGCCATTCAGTCGTCCAGCCAAGCAGCAGCAGTAAGTAGCCTTCCTCTCAGTCCACTCAGCGCATATGACCGGCCATGCACGGACAACCTGAAATGGATCGAGTCGTTGGATCCGATCAGACGGCAAAGGCGCTCGCTCATTGGCCCCCAGCTCCGGATCCGCGAACGTATAAATAAATACCCGGTAGACACTGCTGTGGTATGATAGATAATATTAGGACCCATGTTCTTGCATCTGACTGACACACTGAATCAGGAGCTCATTTTTAGCACCAGGACTCCCAAGAGCGAGCAAGCTCCTTTCTGGCTCGCCTCACTCCATTCTCGCTTCAACACCATTAGACTCCTGCTACTTCGAGTCAGACTAGCCAGCCAGTCAGTTAAAGCTCAAGGCATGACTCTCCATGGCGGCACCGGAGCCACGCTGGACCGCGGCATGGCGTCCTCATCCAGACAGAGCAATGGCAATGGTGGTAGTGGCGTCGTGAGTCCCACGTCGCTCACGCAGTGGAACACTCTGCAGCAGCAGAACGCCGAGCAAGTGGACCTGAGCAAGCTCCTCGAGACCGTCCGCGCCACGCTTCGGGCCGGCGGCATCATGTAAGTGAGCCTGGTACCAGATCTCAGACTAGGATGTCTCTCTAACTAACTTAGCTGTACTCTGAATGGATCTCTAGGGCGTGGGTGGCCCTGGGCTTGAGCCTCGACAAGGCGTTCGCGCAGAGCGAGAATGTCGGACTGGGCAAAGGCAGCGTCAAGCGCGTCTTCAACGACACCAACGTGCTCATTTCTGACGTGGTGCGTCTCTCAGGCTCTCATGGTGTCTCTCAGACCCGTCACCTTGGCTCATTGCTTGTGATTTACTTTACCCAGGACGCTCGCGCAATCGTGCGGCACATCGCGAACGACGACCACGGCAAAGTCTCACCGGACGCGCTCAAGAACCTCGTCTGCGGCGCGCTCACGGGTCGGCGCCTCGAGCTCGTGCAAAGCGTCTTTGAGCAGCTCGACCGTAAACGGGTCGGCTACATTTCGTTCCACGATATCGTGGCTGCCCATGATGCGTCTAGACACCCAAGCGTCATGTTTGGCGAGAAGAGCGTCGAGCAGGCCCATGACGAGTTCCAGGCATCTTTCCAGAGTGCGACGCGTCACGTGGGCACGTCGTTTGTGAACCTGTACCAGTGGATGAGCTACTTCCAATACCTCTGCGGTCACGTGCCCAGTGACGAGTACTTTGAGCTGCTCATGAAGCGCGTGTGGAAGGCCACGAGTCACACATCGCTCAGCGAGGCCACGGCCAACTACAACGGCTCACCAGTGGCGCCATTACCAGGATCATCAGGTTTTGGTGTGGATGGGACTCCGATGACGCTCATGCAGGCTCTTCAGGAGAGCAACCCGGCTATGGCGTCCACGTACAGCAAGACGCCGTCACTTTCCGTCTCGACGGCGTTCCCGCCGCCAATACCGTCGCGTCTGCACCGGTCCAATAGCACCACAGGCAATGGCAATGGCTTGACTTCAGTTAGTGGGATCACCGACGGCATCTCGCCCCGTGCAGCGCACACGACGAACGAGTTCCTCAAGGGCGCACAGTTCGCCGCGTGTATGGTGGACCCGTCCATACGCCAGCCGTCCCCCAGTAACAGCAGCAGTCTCTTATTGAAACGGTCGTCAATCGGAGGCGGAGTGTCCACATCAACGTCCACCTTGGGGAGACTCGCAGTGGACGCCGGTACAACTTCTGTCCTCAACCGCATGCGGACGACAATCAAGGACCGCGGACTGCGCGGCCTCGTGGAGCTCAGCCGGGCCATCCGTCTCAGTGACGAGGACAACGACGGCTTCCTGACGCTCGCCGAGTTCAAGAAGGCGGTCGTTGGCACGCTGGAGAACGCGCAGCTCAGTGACGTTGACCTGCGCTGTCTCTTCAGCCACTTGGACCACGACCGCCGCGGGCTCGTGGCGCTCCACGCTGTTCTCGACATGATCCGCGAGCCGATGAACTACCGGCGGTTCCAGCTCGTGCAGGCGGCATTTCAGAGCATCGATCGGGACGGCTCGGGGAAACTGGACCCAAGCGAGATCATCCAGGCGTACGACGCCAGCAGACACCCCGAGGTGATATCCGGTCGCAAACAAGAGGAGGACGTCTTCCACGAGTTCCTCGAGAGCTTTGACGTCGAGAGCTCTTCGCCAGTCGGGTCCGTGAGTGATGGTAAGATCTCGTTCCAGCAGTGGGAACAGTACTACCAGAACGTGAGCTTCTTCGTGGCCGACGACGACTTCTTCGACCTCATGATCCGCAACACATGGCAGCTCGCACACCTGCAGCTGGACGACGACCCGCTCTTCTACCAGCCTAAGAGCAACAGTACCAACAATGTTAGTGGTGGTGGAGCAGGGCCGCCGTCGCCTCGGGCTGTAACGCTTGCAGCCAACGCGAACTTCCGAGTCGCACGCGGCTCGGGTCATGGCAGCAGCCAGGCATTTGCAATCCTGCAGCCAGACATTAGCGACCATCAGATCCACCATCACTTGCTGGGTAACAACATGACGTCACTCACCGGCGGATCAGGAGCTGCCCAAGGGAATTTTTCGACGGCCAAGCAGACCAAGGAGCTGCGGCGCATCCTGGCCCAGCTGCGTGCTGCGCTCAAGGACCAGGGCGTTCACGGGTTCATCTCGCTGCAGCGCAAGTTCCGGCTCATGGACGACGACCAGAACGGGTCCATTAGTCTGCACGAATTCCAGCGCGCGCTTAAGGAGAGTAAGCTACACCTGGCGCCCGCAGACGTCACGAGCCTCTTCCAGTTCTTTGACACGAACCACGACAGTGCCGTGGACTTTTCCGAGTTTCTCGCGGGAGTGCGCGAGCCCATGAACGACCGTCGCATGCTCTTCGTGCGCATGGCCTTCGATATCATCGATAAGGACAGCAACGGCGTGCTCGAGGTGAGCGATATCGTGGACGTCTACGACGCGCGCAAGCACCCGGAGGTGCTCTCTGGCCGCAAGACCGAACACGACGTGTTCCAGGAGTTCATTGAGACCTTCGACGTCGACCAGGTGCACAACGGCAAGGTCTCGTTCGACGCCTGGACGCGCTACTACGCCAACATCAGCGCGAGCATCGACGATGACGACTACTTTGAGCTCATGATGCGCAACGCGTGGCACATCAGTGGTGGTGCCGGCTGGAGCGCCAACTCGAGCAACCGCCGCGTACTCGTGACCCTCGTCGATGGGACTTCGAGCGTCGAGGAGGTGCGCAATGACATCGGCGTCAAGAAGGAGGACGTCGCGCGCGTGCTCGCCAGTCAGATGCAACAGCGTGGACGTGACCAGCCGATGAGGACGAGTTTCTTCGACATTCTCGACCACACGACGCCGTCAGCGACGACTGTAAACCTAGCGGGTCGACGAACAAGGGGAAACTTGAACGACTCGATCTCCGCATGCCTGACCATAAGCTCAACGGGTGGACCTAGGAATGGAGACCGGCGAGGTTCAACTTCCACTGGAGCCACAGTGTCCCAGGATAACAACAGCAGCAAGCGCGAGCACCCCGTGGGCGTACAGCTGATCATCGCGAGGCTCAAGAGCGCGCTCATGGCCAAGGGTGCACACGGCTTCTGCGGCCTGAGCCGCAAGTTCCGCATCATGGACGACGACGGCAACGGCTCGCTGAACGTGGGCGAGTTCCGCAAGGCCATGGCCGAGATGGAGCTCGAGCTGAGTGACGCCGACGCGCGGCTGCTCTTCCAGTATTTTGATCGCGACCGGAGCGGCAGCATCGACCTTAACGAGTTCCTCGCCGGCGTGCGCGACCCACTGTCCGAACGCCGCGTCTTTTTTGTGCGTGAGGCATTCCGGCTCATGGACAAGGACGGCAACGGGCTCTTGGAACCAAGCGACATCGTCGAGGCCTACGACGCCAGCCGTCACCCGGACGTGCTCTCGGGCCGCAAGAGTGCTGAGACGGTCTGCCGCGAGTTCCTCGAGACCTTTGACGTCGATGGCGTGCACAATGGCAAGATCACGTGGACCCAGTGGCTCCACTACTACCAGAACGTGAGTGCGAGCATCGACGACGACGACTACTTTGAGCTCATGATGCGCAACGCATGGCACATTAGCGGTGGCGCTGGCTGGTGCGAGAACTCGACCAATCGCAGAGTGCTCGTGACGCTCGCCGATGGCACGGACGTTGTGCGTGAGGTGAAGAACGATCTGGGCGTCAAGATCCAGGATGTCCAACTGAGACTGCAGCAGCAGCAGGACCAACAGGTGGACAATAGCGTCCAGCGGGTCGTGAGTATGATTGGTACCAGTCACAATCTCACTGACCCGCCTACAACGACAGCCAGGCCACCGCAGCCACCACTAAATGGCAAGCGCATCGTGACACTACGGGAAGCGTCCAGCGCGGTTTCGATGGAGATGTCACGTGCGCCCGCCTCAGGTGGACAATCGACGCTTCAACTGTCCTCCACTTCGACATCTTCAGCAACAGCTACACAGGGGGACGTTGTGTTCCACACGATCCGCCACCGCCTGCACCAGAAACGTGTGGCCGACATCGTCGCGCTGCGCAAGCGCGCGCTGCAGTACATTGACGCCAAGACCGCGACGATCTCAGCTTCTCACTGCAGCGAGTGCCTGAGCGCCACGCTAGGGCTCGCGCTCAGCGAAGAGAGCTGCATCGCGCTCTTCGGCTTCATCAATCAGCTACCCGAGGCGCGCGATTTCGACCAAAGCGCCACTGGCAACAGCAACTTCACAGCAAATGGTGGCAGCACGATCGGCGCGCGGTTCGTGCAGAGTAACCACGCGTCCTCGAGCCGCATAGCGATCCGCAAGCTCTTCCATTGCCTCCTAGGCCAGCTCAGTCCCGCATGTGCGGATTCCGCGAGGCGCGTGTTCACGGCGCTCGCCAACGCGGGCAAGGGCCGCGTGTTCCCCGTGGCGCTCGCCAAGAGCTTCCAGGCGCAGCAGCACCCGGACGTGACGTTTGGCGGCGCATCAGTAACGACGGTCTTCCAGGAGTTCGCCGCGAGCTTTGAGCTCTCGAGTGGCGCAGGTGACGGCGCCGTGGGCTTTGAGCACTTTGAGACCTACTGTGTGCACTTGCGCGCGACACTCGGCAGCGACGAGCTGCTGCAGATCCTGCTGCGTGACTGCTTCAGCGCTGCATAATCTCCGTGTGTTCTTCGACACATGACCTATCTATTAATCACTCAATTCCATCTCGAGCTCATCATTATCAAACACAGTAGAGCTGACCGCTACAGCAACGTCGGTGTAGCTGTCCACCTCGTCTGTCCTTCGTTGATGGACGGAATAGGAACACATGTGGCTATGTTTGTTACACAAGAGGACAATACAATAAAGCTACTTTTCTGCTTCGTTTACAGTACGGTACATTCATCATGCTGAGCCGCTCCCATCAGCACGGGCTTTGGCTCCTTGTGTGGCTCCAATGCTGGCTGCTGGGGCACTCCAAGCCACTGGACTCCGGTTGCTTCCAGGAGTCGTGGCTGGTTCAGGTTTTGGTGGAGATGGCGCTGGGGTCTTTGACGCACCAGTTGCCTGGAGCTTGCCGCCCGTCGCCGGTGCTGCTGAACTGCTTGTTGACACTGCATTGGCGTCAGGAGGGTCAGCCTTTCCTCCAGTTGGCTTATGAGTTGAAGGTGGCAGATCTTTAGCAAGACTAGGCGTTGGCGTCGATCTCCCACGCCGATTGGGTGGCAATAAATCGTCCGAGCCACTGTCGGTCGCGTCCTTGTCACTCTTTCCATTCTTGTCGCCCGGACTCGGGTCTGAAACTGGGTCTGCTGGCTTTGGGTTCACTGAAGAACGTGGGGGATCTGGGCGTGGGTCTGGCGTCGAGATCACGGTCGAGTTACCACCTCTAGCACTAACGTCAACAGTCGCAGTGCCGTGATTACCGTTGTGGTTGTTGTCTTTGCCCCCACCACTCGCAGTGCCATTGCGATCGCCGTCGTCGTCTTTGTTTCCATTCCCGCGATTCGGGTCACTGGCACTAGTGGCTGCTGGTGCTGATGTTTCAGTGGAGGTGGTCGTGTTTGGAGCCTCAGTCGGGGTCTCCGATGAGGCTGGGCTCGGAGTCTCAACTGGCGCTGGCGTTGCACTCGCTGCTGCTGCTGCAGCTGTTACAGGTAGCACGCTGTTTGCCGACGGTCCTGTACCGCCGCTTGTGGTAGCGTTGGTGCCTGACTGTGCTGCACCAGTCACCCCAAGTCCGGGGCCAGCACCAGTCGATCCAAGCCCGGGACCGGTTGCTCCCCCGAACCCAGGCGCGAAGCCAGAACCAACTCCAGTGCCCCCTACCACTGGGGGGACGCCACCCACGCCACCCAGTCCATTTCCCAGCCAGCCGTTCGGGTTGCTATTGAACGTGTCGCTCGTGGTGGCGCCAGCCGTGTCGTTGTCGCGTGCACCGATGCTGAGCGTGTCGATGCGCACAAAGTTGAAAATGTTGCCCGTGTTCTTCCCACTGATCTTGGAGATGATGCTGTTGTCCACCGTCTTGTCCTTCTTCTTGTGCTTCTTCTTGTGCTTCTTCTTGTGCTTCTTCTTGTGCTTCTTCTTGTGCTTCTTCTTGTGCTTCTTGTAGACGTCGTCATCTGAGGAATCGTCATCTGAGGAATCGTCATCCGAATCATCTGAGGAATCGTCATCCGAGGAGTCGTCGTAGTCATTGTCCTTCTTGTGTTTGCTCTTGTGGTACTGCTGCGGATACATCTCTTGTTTGCTCGCTTGGGTCTCAGCCACGTCTTGGGTCGAGTCTGCTTCTCGTGAGGAGTGGGTTTCTTGGACTCGAGAAGTCATGTCGCCTTGCTCGTTCGTGTTGAAATTAAAGTCGAACGCCGTCGTCGTGGGCGCTCTTCTCAGGTTTCCACGGCGCTCGTGGTGCTGTTCTTGGCGAATATCATCGGGAACAGCCCGAGAATTGTGAAGAGGAGAGCCCTGCGGCTGCTCCCAGCCTTGCGGTAGCGAAGGCGGTCGGACTGGAGCTAGCGCAGACGCATCACCGCTGGCGCCATATCGTGAAAACACGTAGCCGTACGCTGTCTGGAGCGTGGAGAGGAAGATCACACTCGTGATAAGTAGGTGCCGTGCTGGTCGCATGAGAGGCAGAACAATTGCGAAGTGAATGGATGACTTTGGAAGAAGGGGAGTTGGATGAGAGAAAGGGAGACTCGCAGTAGCACCACCCTGAAGGCCATGTGACGACACTGAGCCATCTATCTCTCTGAGCTCTGATGTGAGATGGCTCAGAGTCGTCACCTGGCTTTCAGAACGCTCCACACGATGGCTCGTCAAAACTGTATAGCCAATGACTACGGTGGTCTATCAAATGTCACTTCACTTACATATTCACATGGATGGATGGGTTTGTCATGCTGCTTTCAATGGATTAAGGTTAGAAACCAAAACATGAAAGTGTGCGATTCGGTTAGTAACAGCTCACTTTAGTTTTATCTTCGCATTCTATTGGATAGGAACGGTATTTTGAAAGAAAACTTCAACGCGTTTGTTAAGTTCGCAGGAGGTCAGCTGACTTGACCATTTGCCAACTTAACAACCATAAGTGCGAAAACGTCGCTTGACTTGCGTTTTGTATGGTCTTGAACACATTCAGCAATCTCAGAAACGGCTGCCAAATATGCTTATGGACATGTACTTGGAGTCGACGGCGAGGCTGTCGAGACGCACCATCGTGGCCAACGCGACTACCTTGCGAGCGTCCATCAGCGGTCCGCTTTTGCTGTCGTTGTCTCCTTCTGTTCCAGTACTCAAGCCGTCATCTCGTAGCATCTTTGCCTTAAAGATGTGTCTGGTTTTCTCGGAAAAGTATAGCGCCTGCTTCACGTTATTGAGGGCAATCCCACGCGGCGACTCGAGTCCTTGCAGCAGCACCTCGCGCGTGATACCAAGAACTCTAGCCTCCGGCAACAGAATGCAAGCGATGATCCCTTTCGACTCGAGCGAGAAGTACAGCGACGAGGTCTTCTCCTCACTGCTGCTGAACCTGCTCAACGCCAGGCCGCGCACGCTCCAGGTGTTCTCGTGGACGACCTCAATCCATGTGTAGCTCAGGTGCAGGCGGTAGATCTTGCCGTCGGCTGAGTTGGACCAGTAGAGCTACTTTTCGATCTTATCTGCGGCGGCCACGTTGTCGTTCACAGCGAGCGCGTGAGGTGTGATGAACGTCGCGCACTTCCAGACGCTCGACGATGGGCGACATGTACCCCGAAGCGCGCATCTCACCGTAGTCTGGCACCGCGCTACCTCGCGTTGGTACGAGTCAGAACGACGACATCGATGACGCGCTGCTGCAGATCGTACGCGGCAACGTCTCAGATGACTGCACGCGCGTCGTGACAGTGGGTGACGACTCTAATGCCGCGGCCAGTGACGACACGCTGTCACTGGACGCGAAGACCGCAGTGCTCGTGAACCGCAGAGGCAGCTGCTCGTTCGTGCAGAAGGCGTTCGCAGCGCAGCACTCGGGCGCGTCACTCGTGATCGTTCGTGACACAGTCATGGGCGCCTTCGCAAGCGCCAGCCAAGCAACTTCCACTGCCTACGACTGTTCGCTCGGCAAGGGTTTAGTGAGCAGCAACGCGAGCTTCCCGCTGATCGACGCGCAGATACTGGTGAGCGAGCGAGAGCAGGTTCGGTCATGCACGAACGCGCACACGTGCTCGTCTCGCGAGTGCATGCTGATGGGCAAACGGCACAAACGCAACCAGCGCTTCGAGATTTGCTGCTTCCAGAGCCGACTCGTCCGCATGAGCGTCACCGAAGACCAACAGGAGCTCGCGCATGCAGTCCGCATCCCCGCGATCTTTCTCAGTTACCGCGACGCCGAGCCCTCGAGCAGTTCATGAAGCACTCGTCATCAGTGCCACCACCATTGTCTCCAGTTGTACTGCAGGCGTTCAATAGCGAAGAGAGTCCGTGGAACGTGTCCATGGCGCTCTCGTGACTGCTCGGCGTCTGTGTCATGGGCGCCGTGTACCGCTCGTGCACCCACGAGCGCATCTTCTCGTACCAGAAGGTCGCGCACGCGCTCGTCAACTCTCTGCAGCGGCGCACGAGCAGAGCCAGCAGCAATGCAAACAGCATTGGCGACGGCTACGTGAGCATCGACGACGACCAAGACGACCATGATCATGCAGCCCTTCGCCTGGACGACAGCAACGAAACAGGAGAACCTCACAGAGACGAGCGCCTCGAGCTCACGGGCCACTACGCACTGCTCTTCCTACTTGGTGCGTCCTGCGTGCTGCTGCTGGTCTACTACGTGCATCTGCTGCTGCTCGTCAGCGTGCTGTTCGCTATCGGCATGAGCGTCGCGGTCGCTCAGGTCGTGTTCATCCCACTCACGCTCACAGTGTTGCCTGACACCTGGGCGTCGGGCAACAGAGCCTTCTACATCAGTGGCGCACTGGAACTCCTTGTCGGGATCTCCTGATTCATTGAGCGCTCCTGGCCATCCATTTGTCCGCTGCAGGACCTGCTCTGCGTCGCGCTCTGCTTCGTGTTCGTCGACACGATCGAGCTCCCGAGTCTGCGCGGTGGCGCGATTCTGCTGAGCGTCGCGTTCGTCTACGACGTCTTCTTCGTGTACTTCTCGCCCTTTATCTTTGGCTTGAACGTCATGGCGGACGTGGCCTCCGGCGGCGACAACACGCGGCGCGCACTCGGCCTGGACTTCTGCGAGCAGCACCCGCAGGACGCCGCGTGTTTCCAGCATCACCAGAGCGTGCCCATGGTGCTCAGCATCCGCTGCTCTTCTCGTTCGACGGCGGGAACGCGCTCCTGGGGCTTGGAGATATTATACCGGGTTTGCTCGTGGTCTTCTGCATCCGCTACGACTACTGCATGGGGTGCCCGCTCTCCACAAAGTACTTTTGCGTCGCCAGTGCTTCGTATGCGACTGGACTGCTGATCGCGAACATCATGGCGATCCTGTTACGGAACGTGGTCGCGGGCCAGCCAGCACTCATGTGCATCGTGCCGCTCATGCTGGCAGCCGTGATCGGGTTCGCCAAGTTGAATGGCGAGCTGCAGGTACTCTGGGATGGATCGCTCTATCTGCAGATGCTGGACGACGACACTGGTGTTGTTGGATACAATGATGGTGATGAAGAGTGAGACGAGACGCAGCCACTCGTGAGAACGTTCGTTACCTGAGCCAACACCTTGGAACAAACGAGTCTTGATAGTTCACGAGTGATTAATCTGTAGAGCTAGTCAGTGCGTGTTTTGTGCTTGGGTGAGGTGGCAGTAGATCTATTAAATAGAGATGATGAGACATACCTCAACACGAAGAAGCTGCATACCTCAACAGCAACGGGAACTCGCGTACCGATGGTCCTCTATGTGGACTTCAGGATGTTACGTCAGCGTCTAGCGCGTTCCCGTGTTCATGAACTGCATCATGTTGACCTTCTTGGTCTTGAGTTTCTTCAGCGGCGCGGGCGCCGCGCCTGGCTTGGTCGACATGATCGATTATCTGTTGTCATCCAGTCGAATCAAATAGCAGCGCATCAAAGTTAACACTTCCCATTGGATGGAGCCAATATCACAGAGTCACAACCAGCAGCAGCAGCACCCATTTCACAATCGGGACGTACATGATCCTCTGGCTGCGCGACGATGGCTTCGGCAACGGATCGTCCTTGCCTGATAAATGCAACACTGTTGCTGCTGATTGTTGACTTGGAGCTTCTGGCGCTGTCGTCTTCGCCTGGACTGGTGCAGCTGCTGCTGGTCGTGGCGCGTTCTGAATCACTGCGCCTGAGACCGAGAGCCGCATGGGGCCGCCGTGAAAGCCCACACCTCCGCCATTATCAGCTCGCTTCCGCTTCTGAGCCCTACCACCACCACCAGACGATGGGACGTGCCAACCTGGAGCTCCAGCGGTCACTGCAGACCGCATGGGCGCCGCAGACGTGTACACGCCGGCCGAGATGTTCTTAGGCTGACTGCCGGACGAGAACACGTTCTTGCGGAAGTTCCCCATGGAGTTGTTGAGCTGCTGACGACCTTTGCCCGCCTGCAGGAACTTGGCCTGGATATGGTGCAGACAGTACTGGGACTAACACAGAGCAAGCGTTAGCATTGCTCGAGGTACATCATTATACAACCAGCTAAGACCCGAAGCCCTCACGCTCACCTTGGCCGTGTTCACAGCGAGTCGACAGCGTGCCTCGCCGCTCGTGAGCCCCTTGCAGATGCCAAAGTCCACGGCTGAGCCGAGCTTCACGACCTCGTTCGCCTGCGAGACCTTGAACGCGAACCTGTTCTTCTCGGTCGCTGGTAGCAACGCCGCGTTGAGGACGGCCACGACCGAGCCTTCCATCTGCTTCCAGTGGGCCTCGTAGGCCTCGCCGAAGAGGAACACGCCCAGCTCCGTGTCGCTCAGGTCCGAGAGCGACCAGACCATGAACGATCCGCCGTTCGTCGACGCCTTGGACATCGTCTTGCGCGCCAGCACGCCGATCGTCACCCAGTCAATCTATCGTATCATTATCTGTTAGTGCAACTGGTGGGTTGAGCTATAGACGATAGAGGCAAACACGGCGTACGGTACCGTTTCGGAAGTGAACGTGTCCTTGGGCACGGCGTCGATTCGCTTAAGCGGGATAAACTGGCGCTCGCTCAGCTCTGCGTGCACGTCCTGCGCGGAGATCGTGCGCTTCGTGATGCGCAGGCCTGAGAACGTCTCTACGTCCGCTTGGTCTTTGCTTCCCGTGGCATTGACAGCAGCTATAGCAGCAGAGCTGCGGACTGCAGGCTGCTTGTCGTGCGCATTGTCATTCGAAGTGAGTGTTGATGGAGCTGCTGGCGCTTGTGGTCGTGCCTGAGTTGTAGCTAGTGCTGATGGTGCTGGCCTGCTACTGTTGTTGAGCAGTGGAGGCGCCTGCTGCTGGTGCTGCGAACTCGCGGGCGCTGCCTGCGCGTTCTGCTGCGTCGCCTGCTGCGAGAGCGCGTTCCAGTTCCACATTCCGACTTGCGTTCGAAAATGGAGATGGCGATGGGTCAGATGCGAGTGTGGTTCAGGTACTACAGTGTTCTAATTAGTGTGGCACACTGTCACTTAGTGCGGTGAAAACTAACAACTGAGCTTTCAAACAATTCGAGTATCTTTACTCTTCGACAAAATGCTTCCAGAACAGGCTTTCAGTCCTGCCCTCAGAGGGCAAAGCAATCATCGTCACTCACCTGGGTATGGTATTATATTACGTTCTCTTCTCGGACATTCTTACCCAAAAATCTGTACGCTAGATGATCTCTTCAACGATGATTAATAGAGGGACTCAGAGTCGTCGGACGTGTCAGAGCTCTCCTCGCGCGCGCGCTTGCTCCGCGGACTTCTAACCTGATTCGTTACACTCGCCCCAGGCACCACTGGCGGTACGCCATACACGCGCTGCGCGTACGAGGCCTTCATGCCGCCCATGCAGCGCTTAAGTGCGATCTTGTGGTCCACGATCGGGAACGGGTAGTCCTTGCCGATGAGGCAGCCGGCGGCGCGTTGCACCGTCATAGGCGCCTTCCAGGGCTCGTAGATGTACTTCACTGGTATCTTCCTGAGCTGCGGGAGGTACTTGCGGATATACTTGCCCTCGGGGTCCCACTTCTTCCCAAAGGTCGACGGTGAGTACACTCGAAAATAGGCCGAGAAGAACGCGCTGCTGCTGAGCCAGAGCCAATTGCCCGCGTTGATGCACCAGTCGTGGTCGATGAGCCGCTCCTGGAAGACCTCGAGGCCGCGCACCCACGAGATGTAGAGATCGCCACGCGTGAGGAAGCACGCCACCGAGTGGCGCGCCAGGTGGTGCATCCAGCCCTCCTGCTTGAGCTGCAGCATGATGGCGTCGATCCACGGGTAGCCCGTCTGACCCTCCTTCCACGCCTCAAACTGCGTGCGTGCGAGCTTGTCGTCGTCGGTCAGCTCGGCCTCGCTCTCGGGGATGGTGTGCCACCGCCAATCGATCTGCAGACACACGGGGTTCTCTTCCATCTTGTCAAAGTACGGGTTCGCGCGGCCGCTGCAGTGGAAGAACTCGCGCCAGAGCAGCTGGCCATCCAGGCTCACGGGCGGCGCCGACGACGCCTTCTTGTGTCGCTCCTGGATCTCGCGCACGCGGTGGTAGAACTTGCGCGGGCTCAGGCAGCCGAAGTACAAGTATGGGCTCAGCGACGTGGTGGACGACGACGGCCGCGTCTCCGCCGGCGACGTCTTGGGCTTTTCGAACTTGATCACACGCCCCTCATTCTTGCAGTACTCGCTCAAGATCGTCAGCGCGATGGCCTCACCGCC
The DNA here is from genome assembly GCA_023334315.1 of Globisporangium alternatum. Lineage (NCBI taxonomy): Eukaryota > Oomycota > Peronosporomycetes > Pythiales > Pythiaceae > Globisporangium > Globisporangium alternatum. The sequence goes on along the minus strand of JAASGT010000120.1, from coordinate 7,431 downwards.
GTAGATGAATGAGTGCTGCTCGATCTGCTCAAAGCCAAACTCCGTCACCTCGGGGATCGTGAACTGCTGCTCGGGGCCGCCCAGCACCTCGAGTTGCTTGGTCAGATCAGGGTTGTCCTTCAACGCCTGCGGCTGAGCGGCCCAGTAGTCCACCACCTGCTGGTAGAGCTCGCTGGGGAGGAACTCAGGCTTGGGCAGCCGCTCGGGCGGCTTCAGTTCTTTGGGCGGCACGGGAAATGTCGAGATGGCCTTCAAAAACGACGTGTACGTCTTGGGCGCGCGGCCGTAGTTGCGGTTAATCACGGCCTGCAGGTCGTACAACGTGCAGCCGTTCGTGGTCTCCACCACGACGTTCTGGCTCTCGGCGAAGGCCCGGACGCGGTTGTCGCGCTCGATCGCGAACGGCTCGCTCACGTCGTCGAAGAAGAGGTGCGTGATGCCCCAGGCCGGGATGACAGCCTTGAGCACGTCCACCGAATCGCCGCGCGCGATGATCAGGCGCGAGTCACGCGCCGCGATGGCCTCCGAGAGCCCTGAGACACTCTCGATCATGAACTGGAAGCGGTTGACGCCGCAGAGCATGACTTTGGGCCGGTGGATGATGTAGAGTGGGATGAGCTTCATGTCCAGCGCGTTCGCGTACTTGAGCGCCGCGTGCAGCGCCAGGTTGTCATGGATACGCAGGTCGCGGCGGAACCACACGAGCGCACGGAGCTGCTTTTGTTCGCCGGCAGCCGTAGCTGCTGCTGTTGCCGCCAAGGTGTGCTTGGGTGACATGCTCTTTGTCTCCTCTTCGTTGTCTGCGTGTGGGTGTAGCTGCTGGTGCTGCGCGAGCAACTGTAGCTCCTCGTGGCGCAGGTCTTCTTCTTGCTGTAGCGCGGCGGCGATGGCGGCGTGCGTGGCCTCGATGTCGTCGTCGAGAGCGGCAAGCGACCCGCTGACGGACAGATTACCGAGTGCCGCGTCATGCGCGTCGCCGGTCAGCAGCGCCAGCTCCTCAAACAGCTCCTCTTCCTCCATCGCAACGAATTCGATGCGCTTCGTTTCGTCCGTTCTTTCCGCCCTTAGAACGTCTGTATGGAGTCGCTGTTGTTGTGCGGGAGATCCTAAAACAAAAGAAGGTGCATGCCCAAAATAAAGAGAAGTAGGTCTGTAACTGTGGTCCAAAGGATCCTAGCAGTATATAAAAGCGAAGCACTAATTTAGCTATTATCAAAGGTCACTTTTTTATGCATATGATATATTTTTTGGTAGGATCAATAAACCTTTTCCAACCCTAATACTTCTTAAAATGCATACTAGGCGCAAGCTGCCATGAAGAAGTGTTATTTTGGGCTCAAAATCGTTAGACCAATCACAGCACCAGTTGGAGAACATGCCCCTTTGTCTTGTATCATTCAGGTATGTTCGTGTGAGTATGTTCGCGTGACAAAACAAGGAAACAAATTCTTTGTTGAATACAAGCGGAAAGCGTAGCCAAAGTGATGTGTTGTCGCGTGATTTTGATCCACGACAGTATCATTTTGGGCTCAAGTTTGAGACAGAGTAATCATGTCTCAGACAACTTGTCAAACCTTCATTTTTGGGCCATCAATTTAGTATCAAATCGTCTATTTTTAGGTCAGTTGGGCAATCGCCTATTTTGGTTTCGTACCAAGTCGCGCGCCAGTTGGGAAATGAACACGACCGAATTCCAAGGCAAAATCGTCCATTACGAAATTACGTTTATTTTTTAACCCGCTTCAATTTTTTTGTGCACGCTTCAATTTTTTGTGCACGCTCGTTTTCTCTCATCTGCCTTGTCGCCTGGGCCTCTCTTAAAAACGTGTCGTACTAGTAGCCCAAGAGGCTACTATTATCACTGGTTTCTTTATAAGGGGCAAAATCATGGCGTGTCCTTATAATAGCGATTTACACACAAGCGAACAAGCCATGATTTCGACCCTTTCGTATCATTTTTGTATGGAAATTTTTTCAACTGATGAAATTCGCCAAACCCGCAAAAGTACGAATTGTAAGTAATAGAGCTACTCGAGGTTACTAAACGCGTAGCTCTCACTTCCACTCGCTCCTCGTTTTCTCTCCAACACGTCACTCCACTTAACTCGGCCTGATGAAATGCCAAAGTCAAACGCGAGCATGCGTTCATTTATGGGGGACAATAACTTAGGGTTGCTTTACTTCGGTTACCACAATCTGACTTGCGTTGTTAGATGATTCGTTGTGGTCATCCGCTATAAGACGAGGATGACCTATCTATTTTGCGTCCATCCGACATGAACACAACGAAGTACCACTTCATCCGTGGACATGCTGCTGCTGCGACGAAGAGGACGGAGAGGGAGGGGATTGGGACGGGGGCCGCACTCTCGCCTGGTGGCTGGACGACGCTCTGCTGTTGGCGCTGTGACTCGAGGAGGGCAATTTGCTGGAGCTGCTTGGTCGAGTGTCCATCTGATGTAGAAGCTGCTGCGAGTTGTTCGCGTGCGCACGACCCACGCCCTCGACGCACCGTCGCGACGCAGTCGCGTGGTCCACTACCGGGAACGGATAGTCCTTGCCGATAAGACACCCAACGGTGCGCTGCACGCTCAGTGGCGCCTTCCAGGGCTCGAAGATGTAGCGCGCGGGCATTTTCCGGAGCGCCGGGACGTACTTGCGGATGAACTTGCCCTGCGGGTCCCACTGCTGGATGAACATCGAGGGCGAGTGCACGGCGTTGTAGTCCGAGAAGAAGCAGCTGGAACTGACCCAGAGCCAGTTGCCGATGTTGAGCGGCCAGTCGAGGTCGATGAGCTTCTCCTGGAAATAGTACGCGCCGCGCAGCCACGAGATGTAGAGGTCGCCGCGCGTGAGGAAGCACGCAACCGCGTGCCTCGCCACGTGGTGCGCCCAGCCCTCCTGCTCGATCTGATGCATCACGGCGTCGATCCACGGGTACCCGGTGCGGCCGGTCATCCAGCTCTGCAGTTGCTCCATGGCGGCCTTGGTGTCTTCGCTCCAGACCGAGTCCGGCGGCGGCACCTGCTGCAGCTTCCAGTTGATTTGCTTGCACATCGGATTGAGTTCCTGCGTGTCGTAGTTGGGCACACCGACGCAGTAGCAGTAGAAGAACTCACGCCACATGAGCTGTCCGTCGAGCGTCACGGGCGGTGGGCCCTTGAGCCCCGGGAACTTGAGCTGGATAAACATAATACGGTAGAAAAACTCACGCGAACTCACACATCCAAACGTCACGTAGGCGCTCAGCGCCGTCGTCGATGGCTTCTCGACGCACGCGGGCGACGTCTTGGGCTTCTGGAACAGTCCCACGCGCTCCTCATTCGCGCAGAACTCGTCCAGGATCTTGAGCCCCACGGTCTCGCCGCCGTACAGGAATGAGTGGACCTCCGGTGCGCTGTGGCCGAAGGCTTCGAGACCTGGAATCGCGAACGGCTCGTTCCGTAGGCCGGCGATCACGGTGCCGCTGAACGACAAGTACGTGCGGCAGTACGTGTCCAGCAGCTCGTAAAGCTGGTCTTTAGTGAGCGTCCAGCCGGGTACGAACTCGGGCGTGGGCGTGGGCAGCCTCGGCTGCGGGAGCTCTTCAACGACCTTGAGGAACTGCGTGAAGTCCGTCGGCGGCTCGCCTCCGTTCAGTTTAATGACGACACGGGGGTCGAACAGCGTCTGGCCGTGGAACGAGAACACGCTCACGTTGAAGTGGTGCGCGATCGCGCGCACGTCGTTGTCCTGCTTGACACCGAACTGCATCACGAACTCCTCGAAGAAGAGGTCCGTGATGCCCCAGGCGGGGAAGATCACTTTAAATACCTCGGACGCCTCGCCGCGCAGCACGACGAGCCCCGAGTGGCGCTGCTCCAAGCTCTGAGACAGGTCGAGCACGCACTCGAGCAGAAACTGGAACCGCACGGCGCCACAGCGCTTCTTCACCGGCCGGTGCACGATGTAGATCGGGATGATCTCGGCCACGTCCAGGTCGTTCATCGCGGCCTGCAGCGCCGTGTTGTCGTGCAGCCGCAGATCCCGTCGGAACCATACGAGCGCCCGCCTGCGGCGCACGGGCGGCTGCACCAGAGTCGTCTCGTCCTGTATCAGCTCCTGCGGCTCGCGGTGCGTGTCGATCACCTGCTTGAGTGAGAACGGCGACGCCTCAGGCTCGTCGTCACGGTCTGCAATGCTGCTGTGTGTCTGAGGCGCGTTTTCGAACGGCAGTGACGCGTACATGTCGTCAAATTGCCGGCTCTCGTCGTCGTCGGTATCAACGTCCATGCAGCTCGAGAGCGCGGTGTTGTCCAGGTACTCGAGCGCGCTCGGGCTCCACATCGCGTCGTCGTCGGCGAGGCCGCCCATGCTCTCATCCGCAAAGTCGATTGCTGCTGTCAGGTGCGGCCGCAGTTGGAGCTGCTGGTGTTGCTGAGGCGCCAGTGTGTATGTGTGTTGAGCCGCTGCCAGTGCAGCTGCTGCTGTATTATCTGCTGATACTGTTGTGACAGGTGTTGTGGCTGTTGTGTGTGCGAGCGGGGACGCTGCGGACTGACTCGCACGCGACAAGAGGTCCCAGCGGGTGAGGCATCGCGTCATGGAGGAAGCCGCAGTGCGTCACGCGTGCTGGCGGCGGCGGTCGTCGTGGCTGTGGCCGGCGTCGTCGTCGTCGGGCTTCGTGAGTTGGTCAGAAGAAGCAATGAGAAGCCACGCGGACGTGAGCAGATGGCTAACAGCGCCTGGCGGGGAATTCATTTGTGTTCACATGGTCGACAGACACGATACACTCGCTCGGTCGATTGCGAACTGAAGTTTCTTGCTGTTTAATTTTTTAAAGTTGTAGTGCTCTCTATATGGATAAATCACCTTATCAATCTATGGACCAGCATATCAGCCACTCATAAGCATAGCTTCATTAAAGCATCATTTTTTTGTTCATGCGTATTTAATCGAGGGAAATCGAACTTCAACTTTCGCTTCGTCCAGCTCCTACAAATTCTTCTCCCTTACAACGAAGCATAAACCACAGCGCTACGACGACCATGGTGCGGCAAGCACACAATCAAGATGTTGAGCTCGTCCCTAATAAGCGCACCCGCAAGACCACAATCCCACTGTGGGTCATCGCCGCCGGGGTGCGAGCACGTCTGAGCGGTGATAAAGTGAAAGGCGTCTCGTACGTAACTCGAATGCATGATTTCTTAGAACGATCATTGAGAAAGAAGGTCGCCGAGGTTCTTGCCGCTGCACAAGTCCCGCCACAAGCCACGCCACCATCCACAGCAGCCACGCTACCAGCCACGCCACAGACTACGCTACCGATCACACCACCGACCACGCCACCGACAACAAGATCAAGCACGCCGTCAGGGCTGGCGCTGTACAACCATTCACAGGAACTAAGCGAGGACCCACGGTGGAGTTTGGTGGCGACGATGGCTACGACAATTTCGAAGATTTGTTGTACGCAAGGATCGACCATCAGTCTCAACCAGCTCCTCGCTCGCGTTTATTTACACGCTGCACAATCTGTAAGGACTGACCTTCACTCTTGGTGTCGGTCCGCTCATCATGTCCCCTTTCCCATATCTGTACCATCATTCATACCATCACTCTAAACCTAGAGTAAACAATTCTAGCGTAAACATCAGGTACGTGCCATCTGTGATTAACACATGTGGCAGTTGAAGATTCATTTAGTATAGTTAAGAAATCCCAAAAAATCCAATGGAGGTAAAGGCACGGCGCGGTTGATGTCCTACGACAGAGACACGCGCATGTATCCTACGGCCATGAAGCAGTACTGGGTTTTTTCTCTTTTGACCGTTCACCAAGCCCAGAATGAAGCTATGGTACCGCCAGTGGCGTAGGTCACTTAAGTCGTACCAGCCGCTCAAGTCCCACCAGTCACTCGAGCCACAGACGAGCTCACAGACTCCCCCCCCCGCCGCTCACAGCCCAAACCGCACGGGTAGTGAGCAGAAATGCCGACGTCTTGCATGCAGTCGAATCGTACCTGACTGGTGCTATCGTCTACATGCGCATTGGAGAAGCTCCACGCGCCGTTTTCAGACTACAAGCCCGTGATGAACGAGCTCTACAAAAATGTCAAAGGACTGCAAAGGTATCAGGTCTTTCGGTCTTCGAGTTCAAGATCCGGTGTCGTTGAGTACCGACGTTCCCCTGATCCGCTTCCTGATGTGTACGATCTCCGGAAGAGCTACGATGGCGTTATCGTTTCCGCAGACCGATGCCTACAGCACTTCGATCGAGCGGAAAGCGTCCCTCCATCGCCTCTGAACGCAGAAAAACTGCTCCACGTTCGACAGAACATATTTCCGTACGTACCGGCCGAGTGCGCGGTGATGAACTGTGCCGCATGCCGACCGCAGACGAAGAGAACGCAGCACGCGCCACCAAAAAAATTCGCCTTGCTGCCATGAAAGCAAGAAATCAAAGACAGCAGCTGTACCAGATGGGAAAATAAAGAAAGGAAAAAGCGTCAGCCTAGTGAGGATGGCGAAGAGGAGAAGCAGGCTGAGGATTGAATTTACTGTCAGTAGCGTCGATTCAGTTGAACCATCTATGGACTAAACTAAAACATACTTATAGCATTTTGACTTCATTCAAAAACATGCTTAACGTAAACTTTCAGTTTAATGCACACGACCAGTTTAGTACACTCAGATGTTTTATCCAATAAGATAGGCAAGAACAAAAACAAGCGTTTTGATTTGACAAAATAGCAGATGGTCTATGACAACGCTCTTCCTCCAATAATCAATGCCGCTCTACGAATAGATGTGGACCGTCCGAAAAGCGGCAAGGTTCTTTTACTGCCGCTGTGTACTTCACACAAACAAAATGACGCACCGCCGACAATACACCGATGAAGCTCTCGAAGACGCCGTTCGGTGTGTGAAGAGGAAGACTATTGACGTTGCTGGTAGACTCCTGACGCGCGATGACTTGCTGCAGATGATCGCAGCGCCTTTAAAGCGCAGGAGTCTTGACTCTGCTGAGCAGCAAGTGCGTGAGTCTGTTGTTCGACATCTGTAAAATAGGATACCCTCTCTAAATCAATACATTTCTCTTTGTTATGCAATTTCGCATTGCCGTCAGCGTGGGGTAGGGAATAGGATGCATGTGTGAGGAAATGCTCGTCCGACCTTCTGAGCATACAAATAATAAGTATAAATACTGCACTAAACTGAAAGGAAAAAAATCCCCATTTTTGACTCCTGAGATTGTCTGTGTTGGGATTTGGCTCAACAAATCCGAATAAATCAATCGAGAAAGCTTTATTTCTGCTGATTCGAGTCATGTTTTACCTTTTCGATTGTCCAAGTTGTTCAGTTACAGTCACACCTCCCATTAGTGCGCACGAAAAATGGACTTTTGTTACCAAAACAAACAGATAATCAAAATTAAAATGACTAAGAAATG